>JAPTMU010000047.1:129916-194916 GCA_028583405.1 Pogonophryne albipinna
AAAGGAAGAAGGAGGAAACTAAAGGAAGCAGGAGGAAACTAAACTAGGTGCAGTGAGAGTGTGCATGATGCAGATCTGCAAATAGCTGCAGAGAAAGACTGTCCTAATGCAGCCATGAATAAGAGATGATAGAAAGAGAAGTGTTGAATGTGCTCAGGCAGGCCATTAGGAGGATCACACACACACACACACACACACACACACACACACACACGCACGCACACACACACACGCACGCACACACACACACACACACTCATTTAGCAGATGACTCCTTGGTGTCTTTACCTGGCATTCTGAATTCAGGACTTCTTGTAATGGAGTATTTTCTAGCTAAGCAGCGCCCTCTGGTGCTGAAACATGATAAAAACACCATGTAAAGTTCATACTACATCCTTGGGTTAGATAAAATATTTAATAGAATGTAAATTAAATACTGTACAGTGTATAATACATACATACACAATTAAATAAAGACGGGTGGGGGATTCTTGTGTCTATGCAAGGTGTTATTTTTTCTGGACTTGCTTGTAAAGTGCTTTGAGCACCAGGAAAAGCTCTATATAAATAACATGTATTATTATTATTATTATTATTATTATTATATGTAAATATGTGTATGATTTTGCTGGGAGCAGAGCGTTTTGCAGCTGGTTTGCGGAATGTACTGACAGCACTGAGTCCAGTTGCGGTGCATTGTGGGATGTGTAGTCTCACAGTGGTTAAAAAAAGCATAATAATCAATGAACCGCAGTACGCGTTCTACTACATTTCCCAGAACACACTGCGGCATGTTAGCTGTGTGTATGTGAGGCAGAGAGGAGGAAGGTTTTCAGGAATTCGTCTGCAGACTTGGAGCCTCGTTTTTAGAGAAACATGGTAAGTCCACTGAATAAACCCCATATATTCTGTTAAATATGTCTCTTATTATCTGTAGAAAACCGCAGCTGACCGCGGACATTAGCGGAGTTTGACAAGCGCAGTGATTGCTAATGGAAAATGTAGCATTAGCTAGCTAACTTAAGCTAGCAAATTAGCCACTCTAGCTAATTATGTCAGTTTTTAACGGTTGTTGACAATTTAACTGTTTGTAATAACAATAACAGCACTGTGAGCTTTTGTCTATAATAATCACATGTAGGTTTACTGTTATTCTCTAATATACTTATATACTATATATAAGGTGTTTTAGCATTTAGTTGGCTAGCTGTCAGTTTGTTTTGTATTTTAATAAAAGTACATGTATGGACAAACAGAGTATATATTATATAATAACAATGTTGGTCCTCTAAATACCTAATAAACCAACTAAAGGGAAAACACTTAGTGGCAATTTAAAGACAATTAAATGGGATAAAAGTCTCCTTCCAACTAAAGTATCAAGAAAAAAACTGGAGAAAATGTGTCAAAAAAAACCTCACCTTCTTCATGTTGCTGAATAATCCTGTAAAAATGAATAAATCCAATGTCATTCAAAAAGGCACATATAATACAAATCAAGGCATTAAACTGCAACCTCTACATCAAATATTCTGAGAAGAAACAGTACAAATAACAATAATAATGTGTATTAAAAGAGGCGTTTTGTGTGCTTGCATGTCCACTTATTTATCAATTTCACTTGAAGCCTGATCACTTTCCAGGAGCTGCTTTAAAGTGTCCCATAAGGTGCTGCTATAGCAGTGAAGTTACGTCAAAGCAAGACACAAGGATCTAAAATAACAGTCTGCTTAATAATCCAGTAATAAAGAAATAAAGTCAAAATAATCCTCTTCAATCTTGGGCACTGTCTTTTATCATTCATCAGTCCATTTATTGATCAATTCCAGTTCTTAATTCAAGCCCGATCACTTTCCACAGAGTTATGGCAGTGTAAACAGTTGTTGACAAAGATACGTTGTTTATAATTCCTACGTTGTGTTAAACTGTTACATGAGGCGTGTCAGAGATACATTATAATACTGTGATAGGGTTATAGCTAACAGAAGAATGCTACGTCCACAACATTAAACTACATTTAGTTAAATAGTCGTCTTATTACCTGAGGGGGAAGAAGTACTCAGGTCTTGGACTTGAGTAAAAGTAGAAGTACTCAGGTCTTGTACTTTAGTAAAAGTAGAAGTACTCGGATCTTGTACTTGAGTAAAAGTAGAAGTACTCAGGTCTTGGACTTGAGTAAAAGTAGAAGTACTCAGGTCTTGTACTTTAGTAAAAGTAGAAGTACTCGGATCTTGTACTTGAGTAAAAGTAGAAGTACTCAGATCTTGTACTTGAGTAAAAGTAGAAGTACTCAGGTCTTGTACTTTAGTAAAAGTAGAAGTACTCAGATCTTGTACTTGAGTGAAAGTAGAAGTACTCAGATCTTGAGTAAAAGTAGAAGTACTCAGATCTTGAGTAAAAGTAGAAGTACTCAGACCTTGTACTTGAGTAAAAGTAGAAGTACTCAGATCTTGTACTTGAGTAAAAGTAGAAGTACTCAGATCTTGAGTAAAAGTAGAAGTACTCAGATCTTGTACTTGAGTAAAAGTAGAAGTACTCAGATCTTGAGTAAAAGTAGAAGTACTCAGATCTTGTACTTGAGTAAAAGTAGAAGTACTCAGATCTTGTACTTGAGTAAAAGTAGAAGTACCAGAGTGTAGGAATACTCTGTCACAGTAAAAGTCCTGCATTCAAAATGTTCCTCAAGTGAAAGTAGAAAAGTATTCTCATCAAAATATAGTGAAAGACAGTAAAAGTAGTCGTTGTGCAGATTGGTCCATTTCAGAATAATATATATGATATGTTTTATAATGATTGATCATGAAAGTGTTCTCAAAGCTGGTGAAGGTGCAGCTAGTTTGAATGACTTTGTAGACTGCAGGGTAGCTGGTGGATTTACTCCAGGTGGAACTAAAGTCTGATTCAACACTTGATTAGATTTCACATCATTCATCCAGATCTGTGAAGTAACTAAAGGTATTAAAGTGGAGTAGAAGTACACCATTTACCTCTGAACTGTAGTGGAGTAGAAGTACACCATTTACCTCTGAACTGTAGTGGAGTAGAAGTACAGAGTAGCAGAAAATGGAAATACTCAAGTGAAGAGTAAATGTACTTGGTTACTTCCCACCACAGTGACTCTGTCAGAGCTCCTGGACAGCAGTTCCACAGCAGTGTCTGCATCATGTTAGCGTGGAGCTCTGCATACCTTTCTGTTTACATCAGGCTCCGGCTGTCCGGGTCACTGCTCGTTGGCCGTCACTCTCCCTTTGTCTCTGTCCCCCCCCCCCCCCCCCCCCCCCCTCTCTCTGTGTGAGTTTGAGGGTTTGCAGATGCTGGACACATTTTACACTTTCCTTCATACAACAGTTTGTAAGGTCGGTGATGACCTCAGGAGAACAGCTGTTTATATTTATGTCCCGCAAAGTTCAACGAGAGAGCTAACAGTGGGGAAAACTTGCTCAAGTACTGTACTTAAGTATACTTTACAATTCTTAATAATAGTAATAGATTACATTTGTATAGAGCCTTTCAAGGGACCCAAGGCTACTTTACATGGAAAACAAACAAACAAACAAACCAAAGGGGCAAATAATAAAGTGAAACATGAAACAGATATCAGTGGGAGTGGAAGCAGGGGGACGGAGATGGGTGCATGATGACTTGAAGGTGTCCAGGGAAGCAGCATGACTTGTACTTTACTTGAGTATTTCCATTTTCTGCTCCTTTATACTTCCACTCCATTTATCTGAACGCCTTTACAGATTCAGATTATGAGCTAATAGCAAATCCACTATTAATGTCCCTGTAATGTTCAGACATCCAGCAGCAGCTTCTTAAAGGCTCCGTGTCATGGCCATTTCTACTGACCATAATTCCATTGTTGAGGTCTACTAGAATAGATTTAAATTGTTCAATGTTCCAAACTCACATTGGTTTCTCAAACAGCGTCTCTGATACCTCATTCACACCAACGCAACTCCGGTTCAAGCTCCGTGCTAGTGCTTTTCAGGTTCAGAACCGGTTCTTCGGTTTAGCTCCGGCTCTTTTCACACCGCCCAGAGTCCGACTGGTGCTGCGTCATTGCGTCATCGTTTGCGTCATGATGTAACCGTTTGCGTGCCTGCTTCATAAAGCCAACCCGCAAGGAAACCCCTCACAGCTCACACCGACAACAACAACAATGGCCGATTGTGCTCCAGCTTCCTCTGTACCTCTTCGGACGACCAGATTCCCAGTAGGTAGCTGGTCTCTTCGGTGGACCACTGCTGCTTGTTAAGTTTCTCCATCGTTGTGTACAAGCTGGATAAAACGCCGGCTTCTTGTTGTTGTTCAGGAGTTGATCCCGCCCCTGCCCCCGCCTCGACGTAAGCGTGACTATGCGGTGCTTTTGCTCTAGCTGGACAATTTTTTGTCCCCGTGTGCTCTGATTGGTCGGGACGTTGCGAGGCTCGCTGCTCAGTGAGCTGGCTTACTGGTGTGGTTTCCGGGTCGGCGATACAGCGAGAACAAGCAAAACACTCTCAGCCGAAGTAAACACAATAAGTGTGGCTTGATATTGAGGAAGAAAAAGGTTTCTAACGCTGTGAGAATGGGTCTGCAGAGAGCATTTCTCCACCATCCCAACTCGTCTATTACCAACCAGGGAGCTCTATGCAAGTCAATGGGACTCCCTGTTGGTTGAAACTGTACGCTAAAGGTCCTGGTGTGTGAGGAGCTCCGCGGATTGGTCCATTTTGGTTCCCGGAAGAAACAAATGGAAAAAGAGAAATGTCCAACGAGGCGTTATGGGGCAGCACAGACAGGTCTTCTCTGTGTTAGAGTTTTACTCCCTACAGGGTGCACTTTGAGGGTTTGAGACTCTGCAGACCGTTTACATGCAGAAACACCTTCAGAACACACAAGGGGACGGGTGATAACCGGAACAGCATGACATGGGACCTTTAAGTCATTCAAACGAGCTGCACCTTTACAGCTGTGATGAACACATGAATGCATCAATAATCCTCATCCACTCGTTTACTATTCATGATTCTGAAATGTTACACATAACAAGTACTTCTACTTTTGGTACTTTAAGTATATTTAGATGCCAATACTTTTGTACTCACTTAAAGGTGGGGTAGGTAAGTTTGAGAAACCGGCTTGAGATACACTTTTTGTTATATTCCATGGAATGCTCTTAACATCCCGATAGCAATGCATATCTTAAGTGCTTTGACCAAAAATCCATAAAAAAATTCATCTGTGGAAGCCGTGATACTGTAGAAAGTACAACCAATCCGTTTAGCCGGGCCTAAACGGATTGGATTGCCGCGCTGTCTGTCAGCCTTCCATCTCGTGCACGCACAAATGTATCTCGTGCGTGCCGTCATTGGGCGTGCATTGCAGCAGTACTTCAATGACTCGCCAGCAACAGGCGGCCACTTTCACCAGTCTGCTGACGTCATGTGCGCGTTCATGTGTGTTGGAGGAGATGCTCTGCAAGGAAGTCTGAAGGAAGGGGCGGATTCTTTTCGGCTGTGTACTTTCACATTTTAGTGCACTCGAGCCGGTTTCTGAAACTTACCTACCCCACCTTTAAGTAAGATTCTGACTGCAGGGCTTTTACTTTTAAAAAGATAATTTGTACAATGTATTACGGCTACTTATACGTGCAGTAATACAAGATAATAAGTGTAAGATATGAGCACTTTGTAGACTGTGAAATGTACTTTTGCACATTATGCAATGTTTCAAATCATTTACTTCTGCACACGTTTACTTCCTCTTTTCCTCTATTGCTTCCGAATGTGTGCTTTGCTTGTAATGAAGAACTGAGATATGTCACATACATTTATAAAATACTTCATACCTTTAACAACTGTAAGAAACTGTCAACTTCTGCACATCTAAACCATACTTAGATGTGTTGTTGTTTACTTGGAGTGTTTTGAAAGGATGAAAGCACCTTGCAGACATTATTCTGATAATAAAATATCCATTGAGAGAATCCTGGATAGAACTGCATTGCCTAATTTTAATGAAAATACAAGTAGAATTTCCTGTATTCAGATTAAATAAACACTTCGACACACGAGGAAAAGTAATCCAGAACAAAGTCAACCTTAAAAAGTTTGTATACTTGTTTTTAAGTTTGGTTGTGCTGGATGCCGGTACAGTAACTCCACTGTACGTGTCCCATGATGCACTGCTTCCTCATCTTAAAGCTGTGTGTGTGTGTGTGTGTGTGTGTGTGTGTGTGTGTGTGTGTGTGTGTGTGTGTGTGTGTGTGTGTGTGTGTGTGTGTGTGTGTGTGTGTGTGTGTGTGTGTGTGTGTGTGTGTGTGTGTGTGTGTGTGTGTGTGTGTGTGTGTGTGTGTGTGTGTGTGTGTGTGTGTGTGTGTGTGTGTGTGTGTGTGTGTGTGTGTGTGTGTGTGTGTGTGTGTGTGTGTGTGTGTGTGTGTGTGTGTGTGCGATGCAACCCTCTCTTCTGTCTTTATTCACTTGATCAGGTGACAGATTAAATTGCCAGAGAAGAAGTCAAACACTAAATCTAATTTTGCTCAAAATTATCGTTCACATTTGTCTGTTTAGTGTCTTTAGTGTAACCCCGGGATTCCACTGGGTCCGTCAGCGCCGCGGCTTTGTCCCGACCTCCTACAGCGTCAAACGCCACCGGAGCGTTTTTGTTGATTTGGGCATATTTCCTGGACAGGCTACTTTGTACAGACAGGGTTAATAATAATTGTATTATTCCAGTTATAAACGACATGAATCAAAGATGTGTTGCTGTATTTTAGTGGTAACTAAATGCTTTCATCATCTATAATTATTCTATATATATCATTTACACAGTGCCTGTAGACCGGAGGAGAACGCTGGCATTGCTCCTCCTACTTGAAAGACTACGGAGGGATGGGGTCTGCACAATTAGTTTATTTTGGGGATGGGTCGGATGCTCTGATCGGTCCACTTCCTGCCCGGCGCTATGCAACGCCTCACGTCGCCTAGAAAATAGACCTGCATTCTATTTTTAGCAGAGCCCAGCGCCGAGACGCTTCCGAGACGCTTCCGAGACGCTTCCGAGACGCTTCCGAGACGCTTCTGAGACGCTTCTGAGCCGTAACGCGGCGCGTCTGGTGGAATAGCACCCATTGACTAGAGTGGCCGTGAACGCTGTGAACGCCGCGGCGCAGACGGACCCGGTGGAATCTAAGGGTTAGGTACAAGAGAATTCCTCTTACTTACTTAAGTCATGCTTCCTCTCTCCTCTTCCTCTCTCTCTCCTCCTCTCCTCTCTTCCTCTCTCCTCCTCTCCTCTCTTCCTCTCTCCTCCTCTCCTCTCTTCCTCTCTTCCTCTCTCCTCCTCTCCTCTCTTCCTCTCTCCTCCTCTCCTCTCTTCCTCTCTCCTCCTCTCCTCTCTCCTCTCTCCTCTCTCCTCTTCCTCTCTCCACTCCCCTCTTCCTCTCTCCTCCTCTCCTCTCTTCTCTCTTCTCTCTCCTCCTCTTCCTCTCTCCTCCTCTCTCCTCTCTCCTCTTTCCTCCTCTCCTCCTCCTCCTCTCCTCCTCTCCTCTCTCCTCTTCCTCTCTCCTCATCTCCTCTCTCCTCTCTCAGGCCTAGCAGTGGAGCTAACAGCTAGCTTTGCCTCTGTGTGTTCTCATGGTTCTGGTCAGCTGTAAGACGCTTCACTACGACTGAAACCCCGGAGGAAGAGCAGCAGAAACAGCCGTACCCCCCCCCAAAGACTCCAGCTAAAGGGTGAGAGACAAACGTGTGACTTAAAGACACTAAATATTCAGATTAGACTCATGTCTGTGTTCCAGGAAAGGAGATACTCAAGTTAAATACAGCTACCTCAAGTTTACAGAACACTATTAAACTGACCATCCCTTTTCTGGTTTGTGTTATTCTCGGTCAAAGCGTTTTACTCATCAATTTATCCATATCGCCACCTTTGTTTAACTTTCAGAGCAGCATGGAGGCGTCATTCGGCCCCACTTTCTCTGCTGTAGCTGCTGGAGGTAAAGGTCATACTATAAATACTCCTTGAAGTATAAGTGGCTATTATTAACATATTTCAATATTTTCTTTCAGCAGAAGCGTCGAGCAACTACAAGCAGCACCGAAGAACCCCCTCCTCCTCCAGCACGCTCACCTACTCCCCCCGCGATGAAGACGACGGGATGGTACACACACACACACACACGCACCATGTATACATCACTTCAGGGGACATTACATTGACTTACATGCATTTCCTGGAGACTTATCCTAACCTTAACCATAACCAACACATGCCTAACCCTTAACCTTAACCTTAACCTTAACCTTACCCTAACCCTAACCAAGTCTTCACCCTAAAATTAATGATTCCTCCAATTTGTCCCCATAAGGGAGGCGAGTCCCCACACGTGACTGTGTAAACAGATTTAGGTCCCCACAAGTATAGTAATGCTAGGCCACACACACACACGCACGCACGCACGCACGCACACACACTGTGATGGAGGAAGTTGGGCCCATATTCCCACACATCTTACTATACTGTGGTACTGTGGATGACCTTTGCCCTCTGTTCCCCCCCCAGCCTCCCATTGGTACCCCCCGCAGGTCGGATTCAGCGATCTCCATCCGGTCTCTGCACTCTGAGTCCAACATGTCTCTGCGCTCCACCTTCTCTCTGCATGAGGAGGAGGAGGACATGGTGAGATACCAACAAACACTACAAACACATGTGCACGGAAACACTCTGGAATTATAGTGTTGGTACTCAGTGTGTGTGTGTGTGTGTGTGTGCAGGAGCCTCTGGTGTTTGCTGAGCAGCCGTCTGTGAAGCTGTGCTGCCAGCTGTGCTGCAACGTCTTCAAAGACCCCGTCATCACCACCTGTGGGGTGAGTTTACCTCACTTCCTCCATCTTCCTCCATCTTCCACATCTAGTGTTTTCATTAGCCCGTATTTACAGGAGTTTGACCGTTAAAATGACCGAGTCTGACAAATTTAAATCTCTCCGGTCATAATGTCCACTGGAAAGAATAATTCCCCCAGAGTAGAGTGTGTAGTTGATCAAAAGTGGTCTGAATAGAGAGTCAGCAGTCGTCAGTCTCATTGATAGAAGGTGAAACGAGACGCAGTTACGGAGGCTTCGATTTCATAACGGCCTGCAGAGTTAGTGACTTCATAGAGGGGACTCTCTGTTAAAGCGTTAGTACCCAGACAGGTCTACATGTTGTAGCTTCTATTCTGTTTTATTAAATCTAAGAATATGCAGGCTTGAAGCGGAGGGAGGTTCAGGGCTCAAGTGAACTGTCAGAAGTGTTAATTAATAAGAAAAGGGAAACTTGGACGCTTCGTAACGCTTGTGTTTGCTTCTCCCTCAGCACACCTTCTGCAGACGATGTGCCTTGACTTCAGGTGAGATTTAAATGCTTTTTTTTAAAGATAAGATCAGATAAGTCCTTTATTAGGCGCATTCACACCGCAGTACTTTTCCCACAAAGGTTCATGAGAACTTAGTTCATGAGAACTCTTTAGTTCTCATGAACTAAGTACAGATCGCGTTCACACCGGAATAAGTCCCTGAGGGAGGATTAGGCAAATGAGCCGCTGACGTCACTTCTTCTTCTTCTGCTTTGGGTTTACTGGCAGGCCGCAAACCACTTCACGGCGTATACTGCCGCCCGAAGTCCCCGGCCGGAAGTCCCCGGAGTTGGGGACTGGCTTCAGTAGAAGCTGCTGGGACTCCCAGCAGCTTCTACTGAAGCCTTCCGAGTAAATCGCCAGAACGCCGACACCTCCTCATCTCCACCGCTCCCATGTTTTATTTTGTGTTGCCATAAGTTGGGCTAATGCTAATGCTAATAATGCTAATGCGAGGATAATAAAATGGCGGCTTCACAAAACTTTTTGGGAGTTTTACGGGGCGTGGTTTGCAATCCGCCCAGCCAATCAGAAATAGGAACCTTTTTCTCCCACGAAAGTACCTGCTCTCTAGCAGAGACGGAAAGGGGGTAAAAAGGTTCTCATGAACTCATTTTAGTTCCGGCTCTTTTTGGTGTGAACGCAACATTTCGGAACTATATCGGAACTAAAGTGGGAAAAGTGCTGCGGTGTGAACGCGCCTAATGATCCCAATTTGGGAAATGTTTGCGTGGCAGCAGCGTAAAAAGACAAGGCATTGCACATAAGAGAAATGAAAAGACTAGAAATAAACAATCCAAAATGTAAACATCTCAAAAAGAAATAAAATAGCATTAAAAAAAGTTGAAAGTATAAAGCAGGATATTATACATGTGAGGAATGGAATATGAAATATTAGATTGGATATAAATGTAAAATGTACAGTGAGAGTTTAAGTCCAGTATTACAGTCAAATCAGTAGTTGCGCAGGAATGATGGTCTGAAGAGATTTTAACGTTTTGTTCTACGACATAAAACACGTCACTAAATACCCCTTCTGTAGTTTTATTAGTTATAACCTTTCGTTGCTTTACATCTGGGTCGTCAAACTCAAGACTTCACTTTATGCGGCCCCGCAAGAGCTCTGAAAGAATAAAATACGTTTATTATACGGTTACATGCCGCTTTACAGAAGCACGTTGCCCATAAACTACATGTCCCACAATGCATCTCATTTTGTGACATGCGCACTGAAGAGACTTGAAATTATTCGCCCTAGACTTCTGCTTTCAGACGAAGTTAGTTGTGAAGTTATTACCCTATCCCATAATAATCCAATGTATATTTATATAGTCTAAAAGTTACAACCGGCCCTTTGAGTGCAACCTTAATGCTGATGTGGCCCGCGATGAATTTGAGTTTGACCCTCCTGCGTCTAACCCCTCGGACCTATTCCAACATCCCTGCACCGCTGCATAACAACTGGAGTTAAATCTGTGGTTTGTTCTGTGCCTCTCGCTGCGCCCCCCCCCCCCCCCCCCCCCCTCTCTCAGATAAGTGCCCGGTGGACGCGGCTAAGCTAACGGTGGTGGTGAACAACATCGCAGTGGCGGAGCAGATCGGAGAGCTGTTCATTCACTGTAAATACGGCTGCAGGGCCACAGCCATCGCTGCAGGGGGCGCCGCGGCCCCCCCCACCACCACCGTGGCCGGGAAGCCAGGAGCGTTCGAGGTGGACCCGCTGGGATGCCCCTTCACCATCAAACTCACCACACGCAAGTAAGAGAGGGGTTTGATCAGGACTCAAAGGCAGGAGGAGGAGAAGGGGTACAAAGTATGGCCCAATTCCAAACCTCCCCCTACACCCTACCCACATTAAGTGCTGGTCCAAACCAACGAGTGTGGAGGGGGGTTATTATTATTTGAGTTATTAATTCATAATAAGAGATGTTTATTTGAAAACTGATTTGAAACCGTTGTTACATACAGTTACGGCATTTCCTGTTTCTGCCGGAGAGAGGGGAGTTTGTCCCAAAGCTTGCCGCTGTATTTACTCCCTCCATCTGACAGGAGTGGGAGTGGGTAGGGTGTGGTTTGGAATTGGGCCTGAGACAATCAGACACAGGAAGGAAGACACAAGGAGGAAAACATTTATAAATGAATGACTTTAACTCAAGACTTCACAACTAATACAACTTGATCTAATCCAAACACCAAAGGAATGTAAAATACCTCCTCTCCACAGAGAGCATGAAGCCAGCTGTGACTACAGGCCGGTTCGATGCCCGAACAACCCCTCCTGCCCCCCCCTGCTCACCATGAACCTGGAGGCTCACCTCAAAGAGTGCGAGCACATCAAGTGTCCTCACTCCAAATACGGGTGAGTCTCTAAACACACCCTAAGGAACATTTCACTGCATCTCCGTTTCTTATACAGTTCACAGGATTGACTTGACCTGTTTATTATTAGTCTCTTGCTCAACTTCTACCACTCCTTTATTTACGTACTTTATTTATCCCGGTATATTCAGATATTTATTAGATATTTTTTTTATATTTATTGGGTATTTTTTAGATGTGTATTGGGTATTTTTAAATTACCTATTGGGTATTTTTAAATTACTTATTGGGTATTTTTTAGATATCTATTGGGTATTTTTCAGGTATGTATTTGGTCTCTTTAAATTACTTATTGGGTATTTTTAAATTACTTATTGGGTATTTTTAAATTACTTATTGGGTATTTTTCAGGTATTTATTGGGTATTTTTCAGGTATGTATTTGGTCTCTTTAAATTATTTATTGGGTATTTTTTAGATATCTATTGGGTATTTTTTTGATATTTATTGGGTATTTTTCAGGTATGTATTTGGTCTCTTTAAATTACTTATTGGGTATTTTTCAGGTGTTTATTGGGTATTTTTTAGATATCTATTGGGTATTTTTTTGATATTTATTGGGTATTTTTTTGATATTTATTGGGTATTTTTTAGATATCTATTGGGTATTTTTCAGGTATGTATTTGGTCTCTTTAAATTACTTATTGGGTATTTTTAAATTACTTATTGGGTATTTTTTAGATATTTATTGGGTATTTCTTAGATATTTATTCATCCCGGGGGGAAATTGGGTTTTGTTATTTCATTGTATAAACATGAGAAGTAAAAAGGTGCAATAAAAGATGAAATAAAACCAAATAGACAAAAAATATTGTTATATATAAAAATACAACATTTAAAGTAAAAATGTGACCTGCTCTATCGAAATCAGTCGCATTGACCCGAAGACACATTTTGAGTTGTATACACTGTTGGAAAGAGGAGATTCCTAGCTTTCTAATGATATCAGGATTGTTGTTGTTCTCCAAATGTTAAGCGAAATATGTCACATTATATAATGACTGTCACCGAGACATCATTTTGAGAAAAAGACATTCAAAGTTTTCTCTTCTCTGGAATCCATCGATCTGATTGGTTATTAGCAAATGATCAAAATACAACGGAGGGAAGATATTTTAGTTCGGATTCCTGGTCTGGGGGAAGCTCGCGAGTGTGTGTGTGTATACGTGTGTGTGTGTGTTTGTGTATTTTTGCGTTTGTGTGTATTGTGTTTGTTTCCCGGGGAAACCCTCACGAGAAACACCGGCTGTTGTTTTGCCTGCTGTGACGTCAAGTTACTCCGTTCTCCGCTTGTAATTATGCCGAAGCTTCAAAGCTGTATTTATCATCTGAATTTGCCGAAAAAAGTTTAATATTCTGAAAGCCAAGACTTTGTTTAATTGAAATCAGATGAAAACAAACTGTAACGGACCCTGCCGTGTTATCTATGATTACTCTACGCTTACATTCATAATGTCAGCGGAGGGAGGGGGGGCGCGCTGAGGAACAGCAGATTGCGAGTGAGAGCTGTCATCTTCCCTTTACAAGCTTCAAACATGTATTTATCGTGTGATTTTGGAAATAAAAGTTTCATATTCTGAAAGCCAAGACTTTGTTTTTTTAAAATCAAACAAAACACCCGAACCCCGAAAAAATAGTTTTTTACGCAATTCTACGTTTATTTTGAAATGAGCGACTTCCGACTGATTTCGATAGAGCGGGTCACAGATGTGCAGTAAAAGATCAAATATATTGAAAGATATTTAAAATATTTCTATAAACATACGAAATTAAATACAAAATGTGCACGTTACAATAAATATGTAAACATGTGTATATTAAAGTATGATCTGCCTCTCTTCTCCCTGCCAGGTGCACGTTCATCGGGAACCAGGACACGTATGAAACTCACCTGGAGGTTTGTAAGTTCGAGGGTCTGAAGGAGTTCCTGCAGCAGACGGACGACAGGTGAGACACGGGGGGGAAATGAACGTTAACTCAACTTAAAGAATCAATAAACTATCATCTGAACAGCTATGGGTTTAGATATCCAGCATTTAATTATTAGAAACCCTAAACATAAGGTATCTTCACCTATCAGTGACTACCTCTGACCTTTGACCCCTCAGGTTCCACGAGATGCAGCTGACCCTCGCTCAGAAGGACCAGGACATCGCCTTCCTGCGCTCCATGCTGGGGAAACTCTCGGAGAAATTAGATCAACTCGAGAAGAACCTGGAGCTCAAGTTTGGTGAGAGCAGAGCTGATGTTTTGGTTTTGTGGTTCGCATGGAAGATGATGTTACGGCAGGCGTCGCCCCGCCTACACTGCGTTACTATAGTTACTACCCCTGTTCCTAAACTGTAATGGAAACGCAGCATAAAGTGAGCCGGGCCTACCAAGGCCTAACCATACCGTACTAAGCCCTGCAGTGGAAATGCGCCATAAAAGAACATTTAAAGTGGGGGGTCGCTAAGAGAAAGCTAATCTAAAAAGAAGTGTCTATATTAGGGCTGTCAGTCGATTCATCTCAAATTAATCGCACACTTTGATCTGTTCTAAATGCAGCTTCGAGGGATATCTTTCAAGGCTGTCATACTCTTATCAACATATGAGTGGGCAAATATGCTTTATGCAAATGTTTGTTTATTATCATTTGAACACTGACAAATAATCTCCTGAATATTTTCAATACAACAACCTGGAATCTCTCACTCTCACTCTCTCACTCACTCTCTCACTCTCTCTCTCTCACTCTCTCTCTTTCTCACTCTCTCTCTTTCTCACTCTCTCTCACTCTCTCTCTCACTCACTCTCTCTCACTCACTCTCTCTCTCACTCACTCTCTCTCTCTCACTCACTCTCTCTCTCACTCTCACTCACTCTCTCTCTCACTCTCACTCACTCTCTCACTCTCTCTCTCTCACACTCTCTCTTTCACACTCTCTCTCACTCTCTCTCACTCTCACTCTATCACTATCTCACTCTATCACTCTCTCTCTTTTTCACTCTCTCACTCTTTCTCACTCTCTCTCTCGCTCTCACTCACTCTCTCTATCACTCTCTCTATCACTCTCTCTATCACTCTCTCTCTCACTCTCACTCACTCTCTCTCTCTCTCTCACACTCTCTCTCACTCACTCTCTCTCACACTCACTCTCTCTCACTCTCTCACTCACTCTCTCTCTCTCACACTCTCTCTCTCTATCTTTCTCTCTCTCTCTCTCTCTCTCTCTCTCTCTCTCTCTCTCTCTCCCAACCCTGTCTACTTCTTTGCACTGAGCCAGATGCTCAAACAGCCAACCCTGTTTACAGTTGTCGCTCCTCTGTCTTCATAACAGTCAAAGCATGAGACGTTCCCACTGTTCATCACAATAATGCGCTGTGACGTGCAGTCGACACGTTGGATGCGATCCGAATGATCTAACGCAGCCCCTCGTCCTCCACAGTGTTAAGCTGTAGCCCCCCATTTAGCTATCGCTGTTGTTGTCCAGGCGTCTCCCCGGCAAACTTTCAAGCGTGGTCTGCCGCAAGCGAGCGGCAGGAGCGGGGCTGTCAGCAGGGGCGGACTGGCCGTCTGTAGAATCTGGAAACCACAGAACGGCCGGTCGTCGAAGTACCGTTGACCGCCCTTACTTTATTATGTTTTTAAACGGCCTCATCGAAGTTGCGCCGACAGAGGTCCGCCGTTTCCCCGCAGCGAGGCTTCCCCCCGTTGACAGTTCACTAGCACCCCCCCCCTCTCCCACCATCCAACTAACAACAACAAAGCTGTCGTTTAAAAACTCTTGTTCTGTCCTTTAAGATGGGCTTGAATCCCCCCAAAGTGATCACATCTGACAGTTTCAGCTCCTTCTGTACTTTATTCCAAGCAGAAGGGGCAGCATATTTAAAATCTTTTCCCCCCAGTTCTGTTTCCACTGTAGGAACCAGCCTCTGAATAAAGTCTTGGGAGCTCAGGCCATGTAGACTTTGTTTTTTGACATGTATACGTGCAACTATGAAGTCTTGCAATGTTACTCAATATCAAATATCTGCAGGCACTTTAAACACCATTTTAGGACACGTGTACTGACAGGAAGTATTAACTGGAGAAAGTTGAACTAGCTTCCTTGCTGTGTGTTATATTTAGTGTGTGTGTGTTTCAGACGTGTTGGATGAGAACCAGAGTAAACTGAGCGAGGACCTGATGGAGTTTCGTCGAGACGCTTCCATGCTTAACGTAAGTGTGTGCACCAGAGACATATCATTCATTCTCTTTAAAGACAGTCATAAGTAGGTCTGACTTTCAGCAATTGAAAACTCACTTGGCTTATTTGTGTATTTATAACTGCACCGAATCAGATCAGTAAATAACATGGAGATATATTTGACATACTTGTACTTTATTTAAAGGTCACCTATTCTGCAAAACCCTCTTCTTCATGTCTCTTCTTCATCAACATGTGTCCCCTCTTCTTCATGTCTCTTCTACATCAACATGTGTCCCCTCTTCTTCATGTCTCCTCTACATCAACATGTGTCCCCTCTTAATGTCTCCTCTACATCAACATGTGTCCCCTCTTCTTCATGTCTCTTCTACATCAACATGTGTCCCCTCTTCTTCATGTCTCTTCTACATCAACATGTGTCCCCTCTTCTCCATGTCTCTTCTTCATCAACATGTGTCCCCTCTTCTTCATGTCTCTTCTACATCAACATGTGTCCCCTCTTCTTCATGTCTCTTCTACATCAACATGTGTCCCCTCTTAATGTCTCCTCTACATCAACATGTGTCCCCTCTTCTTCATGTCTCTTCTACATCAACATGTGTCCCCTCTTCTTCATGTCTCTTCTACATCAACACGTGTCCCCTCTTCTTCATGTCTCTTCTACATCAACACGTGTCCCCTCTTCTTCATGTCTCTTCTACATCAACATGTGTCCCCTCTTCTCCATGTCTCTTCTACATCAACATGTGTCCCCTCTTTTTCATGTCTCTTCTACATCAACATGTGTCCCCTCTTCTTCATGTCTCTTCTTCATCAACATGTGTCCCCTCTTCTTCATGTCTCTTCGACATCAACATGTGTCCCCTCTTCTTCATGTCTCTTCTACATCAACATGTGTCCCCTCTTCTTCATGTCTCTTCTACATCAACATGTGTCCCCTCTTCTCCATGTCTCTGCTACCTCAACATGTGTCCCCTCTTCTTCACGTCTCTTCTACATCAACATGTGTCCCCTCTTCTTCACGTCTCTTCTACATCAACATGTGTCCCCTCTTCTTCATGTCTCTCCTACATCAACATGTGTCCCCTCTTCTTCATGTCTCTTCTACATCAACATGTGTCCCCTCTTCTTCATGTCTCTTCTACATCAACATGTGTCCCCTCTTCTTCATGTCTCTTCTACATCAACATGTGTCCCCTCTTAATGTCTCCTCTACATCAACATGTGTCCCCTCTTCTTCATGTCTCTTCTACATCAACATGTGTCCCCTCTTCTTCATGTCTCTTCTACATCAACATGTGTCCCCTCTTCTCCATGTCTCTTCTACATCAACATGTGTCCCCTCTTAATGTCTCCTCTACATCAACATGTGTCCCCTCTTCTTCATGTCTCTTCTACATCAACATGTGTCCCCTCTTCTTCATGTCTCTTCTACCTCAACATGTGTCCCCTCTTCTTCACGTCTCTTCTACATCAACATGTGTCCCCTCTTCTTCACGTCTCTTCTACATCAACATGTGTCCCCTCTTCTTCATGTCTCTCCTACATCAACATGTGTCCCCTCTTCTTCATGTCTCTTCTACATCAACATGTGTCCCCTCTTCTTCATGTCTCTTCTACATCAACATGTGTCCCCTCTTCTTCATGTCTCTTCTACATCAACATGTGTCCCCTCTTCTTCATGTCTCTTCTACATCAACATGTGTCCCCTCTTCTTCATGTCTCTTCTACATCAACATGTGTCCCCTCTTCTTCATGTCTTTTCTACATCAACATGTGTCCCCTCTTCTCCATGTCTCTTCTACATCAACATATGTCCCCTCTTCTTCATGTCTCCTCTACATCAACATGTGTCCCCTCTTCTCCATGTCTCTTCTACATCAACATGTGTCCCCTCTTCTTCATGTCTCTTCTACATCAACATGTGTCCCCTCTTCTTCATGTCTCTTCTACATCAACATGTGTCCCCTCTTCTTCATGTCTCTTCTACATCAACATGTGTCCCCTCTGTGGAAAGAGACTCTGAAAGTTTCAGGAACAAAGATTCTCTCTCTTTTTGATCCATTTCTATAAAAACCTGTCTGAAAATGAGCTGATCAGATTTTGGCCACTTGATGATGTCATAACGATGTTTTGTCTTGTGTAACCATTAGCCAATCAGAAACCAAGGTAACCCCCCCCCCCCCCCCCCCCCCTTATCACCTGAATCTCCTCCTAGAGCACCATTGAGTTCTTTGTAACCAAATCTCTCTCAGAGGGGCGTGGGGAGGGGCTCCTTATTTTCATCTAAAGTAACAGACAGAGAATCAGCACTTTGGAAACAGGGCTGAAACAGAGGGGATTATGGGTAATGCTGCAATGATCTGTTTGGTGTTTCAGCCAATCAGAGACAGGCTCTGTATATATCTGAGACCTGTGATATATTGATGAAGAAGAGGACAATAAGGGACCTTTAAATGCAGAACTTGTTGATCAAACCCTCCTAAATGTTTCCGTCTCTCTGCAGGATGAGTTGTCCCACATCAACGCCAGACTCAACATGGGGATCCTGGGCTGTAAGTTAACCACCTTTTAAAAAACCATCTCTATTATTCAGTTAATTGATTCATACTTAAAGATACAAGTTCGATCATAAGACAGAATGGAGATATGTGCACCTCAATAAGCTGTCTGAAGCTTGGGAATAGAGACACTGAATAGAAAGTGAAATATGTATTACTATGATGTAGAACCGGAGATAATTCATGTGTTATACAGAAACATTTACAAGATTAAAAAACGTGTCTAACCTTAACTACTTAAGGTCCCCAACATACTTATTAATCAGTCTGAACATTGGGTTACAGGTTACATATAATAAACACGGATAAATGACACATTACATTTGAAAAAACCTGGAGATAACTTTTTTATTTTATCTTTAATTTTCTGTTCTTGATCAAATCTAGCTCTGACTTTCTCTCTCTGGTCATTCCTTCCTCGTCTCCTTCACTCACCTTCCTCCTGTCCTCCTTCCTCTCTTAGCTCTGACTTTCTCTCTCTGGTCGTTCCTTCCTCGTCTCCTTCACTCACCTTCCTCCTGTCCTCCTTCCTCTCTTAGCTCTGACTTTCTCTCTCTGGTCGTTCCTTCCTCGTCTCCTTCACTCACCTTCCTCCTGTCCTCCTTCCTCTCTTAACTCTGACTTTCTCTCTCTGGTCGTTCCTTTCTCGTCTCCTTCACTCACCTTCCTCCTGTCCTCCTTCCTCTCTTAGCTCTGACTTTCTCTCTCTGGTCGTTCCTTCCTCGTCTCCTTCACTCACCTTCCTCCTGTCCTCCTTCTTCTCTTTGCTCTGACTTTCTCTCTGGTCGTTCCTTCCTCGTCTCCTTCACTCACCTTCCTCCTGTCCTCCTTCCTCTCTTAGCTCTGACTTTCTCTCTGGTCGTTCCTTTCTCGTCTCCTTCACTCACCTTCCTCCTGTCCTCCTTTCTCTCTTAGCTCTGACTTTCTCTCTCTGGTCGTTCCTTCCTCGTCTCCTTCACTCACCTTCCTCCTATCCTCCTTCCTCTCTTAGCTCTGACTTTCTCTCTGGTCGTTCCTTTCTCGTCTCCTTCACTCACCTTCCTCCTATCCTCTCTTAGCTCTGACTTTCTCTCTGGTCGTTCCTTCCTCGTCTCCTTCACTCACCTTCCTCCTGTCCTCCTTCCTCTCTTAGCTCTGACTTTCTCTCTCTGGTCGTTCCTTCCTCGTCTCCTTCACTCACCTTCCTCCTGTCCTCCTTCCTCTCTTTGCTCTGACTTTCTCTCTGGTCGTTCCTTTCTCGTCTCCTTCACTCACCTTCCTCCTGTCCTCCTTCCTCTCTTAGCTCTGACTTTCTCTCTCTGGTCGTTCCTTCCTCGTCTCCTTCACTCACCTTCCTCCTGTCCTCCTTCCTCTCTTTGCTCTGACTTTCTCTCTGGTCGTTCCTTTCTCGTCTCCTTCACTCACCTTCCTCCTGTCCTCCTTCCTCTCTTTGCTCTGACTTTCTCTCTGGTCGTTCCTTTCTCGTCTCCTTCACTCACCTTCCTCCTTCCTCTCTTTTCTCTGACTTTCTCTCTGGTCGTTCCTTTCTCGTCTCCTTCACTCACCTTCCTCCTGTCCTCTCTTAGCTCTGACTCACTTTCTCTCTCTGGTCGTTCCTTCCTCGTCTCCTTCACTCACCTTCCTCCTATCCTCCTTCCTCTCTTAGCTCTGACTTTCTCTCTGGTCGTTCCTTTCTCGTCTCCTTCACTCACCTTCCTCCTATCCTCTCTTAGCTCTGACTTTCTCTCTCTGGTCGTTCCTTCCTCGTCTCCTTCACTCACCTTCCTCCTGTCCTCCTTCCTCTCTTAGCTCTGACTTTCTCTCTGGTCGTTCCTTCCTCGTCTCCTTCACTCACCTTCCTCCTTCCTCTCTTAGCTCTGACTTTCTCTCTCTGGTCGTTCCTTCCTCGTCTCCTTCACTCACCTTCCTCCTGTCCTCCTTCCTCTCTTAGCTCTGATTAACCTCCTCCCGTGTTTAGCTTCCTATGAATCGTACATGTCCGGTCTGACCCCCCCTCTCTGTGTGTAGCGTACGACCCCCAGCAGATCTTCAAGTGCAAAGGAACGTTTGTGGGTCACCAGGGGCCCGTGTGGTGCCTCTGTGTTTACTCCGTTGGAGACCTGCTGTTCTCCGGCTCCTCGGATAAAACCATCAAGGTGACGGGAACGAAACACAGACACGTGCATCCTCTTTGTTTGAGTCAGGGGTGTCCAAACTACGGCCCGCGGACCATTCAATCGGCCCTCTGCAAATTAAAAAAGTATAATGGAATATGGCCCACAAATGAAACTTGTGCTTGTCTTATGTTGTACTTCTTAAACATATATATATATCACAGTAGCATTCATGTGTTAATAAGCCCACTTTTCAAATAAAGTCAGTCAGAGTTGGAAACATTTTCTAACATCTTAGTTGATAAGAAAAAAGCCCAATAACTTATTTACATAACAAGCTTGAAATACAACCTTCATATTTCTCCTTATTGTAATCAATCTTCTGTTTTAAGGGATGAGCTGCCAACACTCAGAAGCATCACGTACCTACATTTGATTGATTCTGCTAACTTATAACTGAACTTATGAGGCTCTAGTGAGCGGCCCAGCCCTTCGTATATTTGTCTGTATGTGGCCCTCGGTGAAAAAAGTTTGGACCCCCCTGGATTAGATCCTTTGAAACGCACTGCTGATATAGGACAGGGTTTTCAAACTCATGGATGTATCACCTAAACCTCTCATTTAGCGACACAAATGAGAAATCCTTCAATCGTCCCACAGCGAGGACTTTTACAGCGTTACAGCAAAGAGACGGTTCAGATAATAGGGCAAAAATATAATCAGTAGAGTTACATAACAGCAGCAACTTCTTTACACTTTGAGCAAAAGTTCCATGAAATAACTTTTACAAAGACTCTTTAGCTGCTCTTCAATCGCCCTGATCTGAAGAACCTCTTTTATAACCAGTCATTTTTCATGATGATAATACTTATTTATTGGCATAATACTCAATGAACTTAACGGTACTAAGTTATAAATAGCTCAGTAAAATAGCATCTTACAGCATTTTATATTTGAGAATTATTGAAGGATAGCCCCTTGAGATGTAGCATCACATTTTCGAGGGGGTCCTAAAACATAAATACACATATTACACTGAACAAAAATATAAACGCAACACTTTTGTTTTTGCTCCCATTTTTCATGAGATGAACTCAAAGATCTAAAACATTTTCTATAAACACAAAATAACCATTTCTCTCAAATATTGTTCACAAATCTGAAAGAATGTGTGATAGTGAGCACTTCTCCTTTGCCGAGATAATCCATCCCACCTCACAGGTGTGGCATATCAAGATGCTGATTAGACAGCATGATTATTGCACAGGTGTGCCTTAGGCTAGCCACAATAAAAGGCCACTCTGAAACGTGCAGTTTTGCTTTATTGGGGGGGTCTGGGGGGGTCCGAAAACCAGTCAGTATCTGGTGTGAGGGGTAGGGTTAGGGGTAGGGGTAGGGTTAGGGGTAGGGTTAGGGTAATGTTGTGAATCGAGTGGCCTGTGTTCGTCGTCCATAACATACGCCTGCCCATACCATAACCCCACCACCACCATGGGCCACTCGATTCACAACATTACCCTAACCCTAACCCTACCCCTACCCCTAACCCTACCCCTACCCCTCACACCAGATACTGACTGGTTTTCGGACCCCCCCAGACCCCCCCAATAAAGCAAAACTGCACGTTTCAGAGTGGCCTTTTATTGTGGCCAGCCTAAGGCACACCTGTGCAATAATCATGCTGTCTAATCAGCATCTTGATATGCCACACCTGTGAGGTGGGATGGATTATCTCGGCAAAGGAGAAGTGCTCACTATCACAGATTCTTTCAGATTTGTGAACAATATTTGAGAGAAATGGTTATTTTGTGTATATAGAAAATGTTTTAGGTCTTTGAGTTCATCTCATGAAAAATGGGAGCAAAAACAAAAGTGTTGTGTTTATATTTTTGTTCAGTGTATAAAACACATACAGACAGTTGCCTAACATTACAGATACTACAGATACACAGATACACAGACAGCTAGCTCAACCCTTTATTACACAATCAATGGGGCTTCGAGGAGAGTTAAAGATATTTGAATCATCACAAGGGGTGACCCATCCTCAAGTAATATGAGGGTCAAAGGGATATTAGTGCCACCATGCTGCAGGACTTCTTATATGTATTGTAATATTTGCAGATGTTCTTAATGGAGCTGCTGGGATGCACGAAGAGTTTCAGACTTGATCTGACAATATAGTCTCATCGTATCCTTTATCATAGTCAGAGAACGAGCTGAGGCAGTTGAGCTGGTACTCTTGTTTCTCCAAACTGCAGACATCTCCACAATCATCTATTGTTATGTACAAACACTGACAAGATGGATAAGTAACTCATACAACCTGCCTTTAGAATATCAGATCTATCTCTCTCTAAGACTTCAAGGTGTGCTCAAACACAACAGGTATATCTATGCAGTATGTTAATGTCTCTCTCGCCTCAGGTGTGGGACACGTGCACCACCTACAAATGTCAGAAAACCCTGGAGGGTCACGATGGCATCGTGCTGGCTCTGTGTATCCAAGGGTAATAAGAAAACACATGCTAATCAACACACGCTGTGAATATAAGACCAAGCAAACTGGGAATAACCAGCTCACCCCCCCCCCCCAAAGCATGACATGTGATATGTTTTGTCTCCACAGACCCAGGCTGTACAGCGGCTCTGCAGACTGCACCATCATCGTGAGTAACCGCTTCCTCTTTATAAAGAAAAAGGGTTGCAAAGTAGTAGCTGTGATGAGTCAGTGTTTCATCCTGTCCCCTGGTCTGGAGGTCAATGGTTTAGTGAATGTGTTTTTGGTTGTTATCCTGAAATAAGAGCTGTGGTTAACACAAGCTGAAGAGATTATATCGTTTTGTTCTACGACATAAAACACGTCAGGAAATTCCCCAATGGTGAATTTAAAAACGGAGGTTGCTAACAAGTGTCTAAATGAGACGACTAAACGCCATCACGTCAAACATTAGCCGCCTTTAGCTTAGCGGTGGTGACATGAAGTCATGTGACCGTGCTGTAGTTCCTTTATAGCCCAACATTAGCCTCCTTTAGCTTAGCGGTGGTGACGTGAAGTCATGTGACCGTGCTGTAGTTCCTTTATAGCCCAACATTAGCCTCCTTTAGCTTAGCGGTGGTGACGTGAAGTCATGTGACCGTGCTGTAGTTCCTTTATAGCCCAACATTAGCCTCCTTCAGCTTAGCGGTGGTAACGTGAAGTCATGTGACCGTGCTGCAGTTCCTTTATAGCCCAACATTAGCACCTTTAGCTTAGCGGTGGTGATGTGAAGTCATGTGACCGTGCTGTAGTTCCTTTATAGCCCAACATTAGCCACCTTTAGCTTAGCGGTGGTGACGTGAAGTCATGTGACCGTGCTGTAGTTCCTTTATAGCCCAACATTAGCCACCTTTAGCTTAGCGGTGGTGACGTGAAGTCATGTGACCGTGCTGTAGTTCCTTTATAGCCCAACATTAGCCACCTTTAGCTTAGCGGTGGTGACGTGAAGTCCAACATTAGGCTTGTTTGAGATGAGCTGCGGCTCACCTCGAAAGTAGACGAGAATGGCCGGTTGCAGCCGGGGGAGGTCTCAAAAGGCTCGCCTGAAGTCGGACAGCTCGGAGTCGGCTTGACTCAGTTTGCATTTATAAAGAATGCACAAATGTGTTTAATCGTTAATGTCAGATATGAACTAAGTAAATACATTTGTTCCTGCTCAAGATTAGATTCAACTTTATTGTTATTGCACAAATTACAGGTACTGAGACAACGAAATGCAGTTTAGCTTCTAACCAGGTGCAACAAGCAGTGAAGTGAAAAGTAATGTACACAATCTACAGAATAACAGATAGAATGAATTGAATGATGAATAAACAGTGAAGGCTATGAATACACTAGATATCAGCCTGAGAGCAGTATGAACAGTGTGTATGAATACACTAGATATATAACGTATGAAAACGGTAAGCAGTGCAAGTATAGTATAAAATATATAGATATTAATCTCATGATAAACATTGTGGAACAATGAGGAAAAATGTGAATGGAAGTGGCGATGTAAAACTGACACAAAACAACAACAAACTTTTGCCGAGCCAATGGGAGAGCTTCATCAGCAGCACGTGGTAAAACCCACCAATGAGCGCTCAGCTCGAGATACCAGCGAGTCGTTTCCCATCAAGCATTTCGCTTCCGCAGCCCGTGGAGAGGAACTGCGCCGCCTCGTCGCGCTCTCAAGGCTGCCGGCGTCTTTGTCGCGCGAGATTTCAACGTCTCATGTAGGCGAGCCTCCAGAGCAAGTCGGGCAAAATGACTACCCATCATGCAACGCACGAGCAAGACGGCGGTCGCAATTGCGCAGGTCTGCGTCGGTCTCGCTCATCTCAAACGAGCCTAATAGCTTTTTACTTCAGAAATCATAATGTGGTGTTAGTGGAGATTATCCTGCTGAATTATTTCCTGCAATAATCCAAAATCACATGTAGAAATCCCATTGGACCAGGGAGATGATGCCTTCAGGGTCCAACACAGGAATACGACATCCCTGTACCACTCTGTTTTTTTTTTTTTTTTTAATATGTTGAGTTGTTCTCTTTCTGTTGTGTGTCAGGTGTGGGACATCCAGACTCTGCAGAAAGTCAACACTATCCGTGCTCATGACAACCCCGTGTGCACGCTGGTCTCCTCTCACAACATGTTGTTCAGCGGCTCCCTCAAGGCCATTAAGGTACACTTCATGATGCATCATCCAATGTATGTCCTGTCGTCATCATTTTACAGAATCAGAATACCTTTAATCGTTGCAAAGAGGGGACATTAGCAAGAAAACAGCCAAAGACAGCCTTATATATCTTCCCCTAAAGTATGGGTTTGTTCAAAGTGCTTTATCAAAAGAAAGTGCCTGAACTCAACAGTAGAAGTAGTCTGATGAAGAAATGAAACGAGGCCAAAGCTCTGAGATCATGCAGTTAAACCCTAGAGGTAAAAATTGTTTATCACCAATCGTTGGTTTTGGTGAGACAGGAATACAGATTAGTCACATGACAGATACTTGGCGAGTTATTGGGGTATAACTTCTGGTCTGTATTAGCTTAAGATATGAGATAAGATGGAACTTTATTTATCCCCGTGGGGAAATTCAGGCGTTTATAGCAACAACCTGAAATAACAGGATTCAAAGAAGTTAAAAAATGAAGATAAGATATAATAATAATAATTAAAAGTAACTCTTGAAACAGATATCGCAGTAAAACGTTGGTCATATTATGTATATTAGGGATATGTTACGTTTTTTAAGTTATAAGTTCTTTAGTAAGTGCTGTTGCTTAGTGAGATTTAAGTATCTTAACTAAGTAACTAATTACCAGGAAAACTTTCAGTCCTAACTCATAAGAAGAAATGTTCAGGGAGAAGGAGCAGAGGCTGTCGGCAGACCTTTGTGAAAATGGTTACAAGCAAGTGAGAGGAGTGTGTGTGTGTGTGTGTGTGATGTCATTCCTCTTACACAGGGACTTTCCTTTCTTTCCCAACTCGAGTGCCTCCTCCTCCCGTCGCCCAGCTTCTCTCTGACATCATCTCTCACTTTATTCACCACTCTGTACCACATGTGAGAGTGTGGAGGATTTACTGAAGGCAGTGTATCTACTTTAAAGAGTCCTCTCCTGCTGATGTTCAGGTGTATATCAGTATGTAGTGTCTCTACTTTAAAGAGTCCTCTCCTGCTGATGTTCAGGTGTATATCAGTATGTAGTGTCTCTACTTTAAAGAGTCCTCTCCTGCTGATGTTCAGGTGTATATCAGTATGTAGTGTCTCTACTTTAAAGAGTCCTCTCCTGCTGATGTTCAGGTGTATATCAGTATGTAGTGTCTCTACTTTAAAGAGTCCTCTCCTGCTGATGTTCAGGTGTATATCAGTATGTAGTGTCTCTACTTTAAAGAGTCCTCTCCTGCTGATGTTCAGGTGTATAACAGTATGTAGTGTCTCTACTTTAAAGAGTCCTCTCCTGCTGATGTTCAGGTGTATATCAGTATGGAGTGTCTCTACTTTAAAGAGTCCTCTCCTGCTGATGTTCAGGTGTATATCAGTATGTAGTGTCTCTACTTTAAAGAGTCCTCTCCTGCTGATGTTCAGGTGTATATCAGTATGTAGTGTCTCTACTTTAAAGAGTCTTCTCCTGCTGATGTTCAGGTGTATATCAGTATGTAGTGTCTCTACTTTAAAGAGTCCTCTCCTGCTGATGTTCAGGTGTATATCAGTAGATAGTGTATCTACTTTAAAGAGTCCTCTCCTGCTGATGTTCAGGTGTATATCAGTATGTAGTGTCTCTATTTTAAAGAGTCCTCTCCTGCTGATGTTCAGGTGTATATCAGTATGTAGTGTCTCTACTTTAAAGAGTCCTCTCCTGCTGATGTTCAGGTGTATATCAGTATGTAGTGTCTCTACTTTAAAGAGTCCTCTCCTGCTGATGTTCAGGTGTATATCAGTATGTAGTGTCTCTACTTTAAAGAGTCCTCTCCTGCTGATGTTCAGGTGTATATCAGTATGTAGTGTCTCTACTTTAAAGAGTCCTCTCCCTGCTGATGTTCAGGTGTATATCAGTATGTAGTGTCTCTACTTTAAAGAGTCCTCTCCTGCAGATGTTCAGGTGTATATCAGTATGTAGTGTCTCTATTTTAAAGAGTCCTCTCCCGCTGATGTTCAGGTGTATATCAGTATGTAGTGTCTCTACTTTAAAGAGTCCTCTCCCGCTGATGTTCAGGTGTATATCAGTATGTAGTGTCTCTACTTTAAAGAGTCCTCTCCTGCTGATGTTCAGGTGTATATCAGTGGGTAGTGTCTCTACTTTAAAGAGTCCTCTCCTGCTGATGTTCAGGTGTATATCAGTATGTAGTGTCTCTACTTTAAAGAGTCCTCTCCTGCTGATGTTCAGGTGTATATCAGTATGTAGTGTCTCTACTTTAAAGAGTCCTCTCCTGCTGATGTTCAGATGTATATCAGTATGTAGTGTCTCTACTTGAAAGAGTCCTCTCCTGCTGATGTTCAGGTGTATATCAGTATGTAGTGTCTCTACTTTAAAGAGTCCTCTCCTGCTGATGTTCAGCTGGATATCAGTATGTAGTGTATCTACTTTAAAGAGTCCTCTCCCGCTGATGTTCAGGTGTATATCAGTATGTAGTGTCTCTACTTTAAAGAGTCCTCTCCTGCTGATGTTCAGGTGTATATCAGTATGTAGTGTATCTACTTTAAAGAGTCCTCTCCTGCTGATGTTCAGGTGTATATCAGTGGGTAGTGTCTCTACTTTAAAGAGTCCTCTCCTGCTGATGTTCAGGTGTATATCAGTATGTAGTGTCTCTACTGTGACATGTCTCCATGCTTTAATGTCCCGCTCCTTATCACGTACAATGTGGTGAAGCACTAGCCAATAGGATAGGAGCGCTAGTGTTCCATAGTGATGTCACTATGTTCAGGAAGTAAACAAAGGAGGTCTGCCTCCTGTACACAAACTAGGAGCTCTGGTTTAGTAAATGCGATACGATAATACTTTAATGGTCAGATCAAGTCTGAAATGTGACAGCAGCTCCATGTGTAACATCAACAGACAAATATCAAGACACAACACGTGAACAACAAACAACAAACACTGACCATAACCGCAGGATCAGTGAGAGCTGCTCCGAGAGCCTTCAGCGTGCATCTGATCTGGATTCAGCTCTGTAACGTTTTGAGTATGTTTTGTAATCTTCCTGATACCCCTCCGCTGTGTGCAGGTGTGGGACATCGTGGGCACGGAGCTGAAGCTGAAGAAGGAGCTGACCGGTCTGAACCACTGGGTCCGAGCACTGGTCGCCTCGCAGAACCACCTGTACAGCGGCTCCTATCAGACCATCAAGGTAGGTGTTCACACCATGGGTGTTTGATAAGAACTGGATACAGCGTCTCGTGCTTTCCTAAGAGAGCGAAACGTCACAGATTACCCAGCATGCCTAGCTGTCAGTGCCGAAGAACCAATATGTGCAGACTTCATAGAGCATGAGTTAAGTTTCCCTTAAGCCCCGCCTCCTGTCATTAAGCCCCGCCCCCCGAGCTCCCACTCTCGGCTCACTAGAATGAATGGAGAGAGAAAATAAATCCAGATTCGGCTTTTAGTGCGTTTTACAACTTTAAGGACCGAATGATTCCAATAAGGGCTATAAAATAGTTCATACTGGGAAGTTTATTTATTTTAAACTAAATTATCCACTGATTTACAGACGGCTCTTTCCCAATGTAAGTCAATGGGGAAAAGTCTTTCTGGGCCCAGTGACGTCACGGACTGATACGGAGGTTGTAGAACCGGCGTTTGGACACAACAAATATTTTCCTCAGAGTCCGGAGCACTTCCTGGGGGCTTGGTGCACACACACAGTTCAACTTCCTCAACTTCATTGTCCAATCACGGCTCATGCTGAGAATGTATTAATGGAAGCAAAGTGACTTAAAGCATGTTATTTGTGCTTCAGATCTGGGATATCCGCTCTCTGGACTGTGTTCACGTCCTGCAGACCAGCGGCGGCAGCGTTTACTCCATCGCTGTCACCAACCACCACATCGTCTGCGGCACCTACGAGAACCTCATCCATGTGAGGGACACACACACACACACACACACATACAGACACACACACACACACACACACACACATACAGACACACACACACACTCCAATAAATACACATACTATATTTCACTTTCTTCTTTTCTGCCTTTTGAGCAAAACCAAAATGTCGACCAGTGACTGCTTTGTCTTTCAACATATCGACACATCAACACCAGACTTATGCTCTAACCTGTGTGTGTGTGTGTGTGTGTGTGTGTGTGTGTGTGTGTGTGTGTGTGTGTGTGTGTGTGTGTGTGTGTGTGTGTGTGTCCAGGTGTGGGACATCGAGTCTAAAGAGCAGGTCCGGACTCTGACAGGTCACGTGGGAACAGTCTACGCTCTCGCCGTCATCTCCACCCCCGACCAGACCAAAGTGTTCAGTGCCTCCTACGACCGCTCCCTCAGGGTGAGTGTGTGTGTGTTGTAGTACCGCCGTGTGGCCACTACGAAAGCTGTGCTTGAGGTAGACGTTTGGTTTGTGCAAATCAATCAAATCAAGTTTTATTTAAATAGCACATTTATAAACGATGTTTGGTGGAGCCAAAGTGCTGAACATAAAATAAAAATAGCCTACAGTAGAGACACTTTACAGCAAATACAACAACACAGATTGTTCAGAATATCAGTACGAGAAAAACGACACCCTCTGTCCTTAGACCCTCTATCCTTAGACCCTCTGTCCTTAGACCCTCTGTCCTTAGACCCTCTATCCTTAGACCCTCTGTCCTTAGACCCTCTGTCCTTAGACCCTCTGTCCTCAGACCCTCTGTCCTCAGACCCTCTGTCCTCAGACCCTCTGTCCTTAGACCCTCTGTCCTTAGACCCTCTGTCCTCAGACCCTCTGTCCTCAGACCCTCTGTCCTTAGACCCTCTGTCCTCAGACCCTCTATCCTTAGACCCTCTGTCCTTAGACCCTCTGTCCTCAGACCCTCTATCCTTAGACCCTCTGTCCTTAGACCCTCTGTCCTCAGACCCTCTGTCCTCAGACCCTCTGTCCTCAGACCCTCTGTCCTCAGACCCTCTGTCATTAGACCCTCTGTCCTTAGACCCTCACATCCTGTGGAAGCCATCAGGGAAGCAGCATGACGAGACCCAAGGCAGGACCGCAGAGACAGGTTCAGCCACGACCCGAAGTCCACGACTTAATCCAGAACTCAGGATAGAGGATCCAGGACACAGGACTACAGCAACAGGATCAGCCTCGACTCCGGATCCCGGCGTAGATATAGATACAAAACGAGAACAAAGATTTGGCTGGGTTAATCGGAACAAGAGAATACACAGACACAGACAGAGAGGGAAAAGGTCATTGGATAAAGGTTATTCTTGATAACCCTCTAGAAAGATCTCATGAACTTCCCCACTCAATCTATCAAGACCCGAGCAGTTCTATTAGAGGATAAGAAACAGAGAGAGGGAGCACAACAACCTATCTCTTCGTCAGATGTAGAAAGTACTTCCTGCTGATACTGAAATGTGTGTGTGTTTGTAAGGGTGTGTGTTGTAGTACAGCCATTTGGCCACTACAAAAATGTGCCTCAACATCCAGCGCACTTCCTGGGGACTTGAGGTAGCCGTTTGGTTTGTGTAGAAAGTACTTCCTGCTGATACTGAAATGTGTGTGTGTGTGTGTGTGTGTAGGTGTGGAGCATGGACAACATGATCTGTACTCAGACTCTGCTCAGACATCAGGGCAGCGTCACAGCTCTCGCTGTCTCCAGAGGACGCCTCTTCTCCGGAGCCGTGGACAGCACCGTCAAGGTACACACACACTGTCACACACACCGTCAAGATACACACACCGTCACACACAAGTCAAGGTACACACACACCGTCACACACACCGTCAAGGTACACACACCGTCACACACACCGTCAAGGTACACACACACCGTCAAGGTACACACACACCGTCACACACACCGTCAAGGTACACACACACCGTCACACACAAGTCAAGGTACACACACACCGTCACACACACCGTCAAGGTACACACACCGTCACACACACCGTCAAGGTACACACACACCGTCACACACACCGTCAAGCTACACACACACCGTCAAGCTACACACACACCGTCAAGGTACACACACACCGTCACACACACCGTCAAGCTACACACACACAAGTCAAGGTACACACACAGTCACACACCATCAAGGTACACACACACCGTCACATCTGGATTATGTTCCATACGTACAGAATTATTTTATGTATTTTTTGATCTCTCTCTCTCCCTCTCTCTCTCTCTCTCTCTCTCTCTCTCCCTCTCTCTCTCCCTCTCTCTCTCTCCCTCTCTCTCTCTCCCTCTCTCTCTCCCTCTCTCTCTCTCTCCCTCCCGCCCTCTCTCTCTCTCCCTCTCTCTCTCTCTCTCCCTCCCTCTCTCTCTCTCTCTCTCCCTCCCTCTCTCTCTCTCTCTCTCTCTCCCTCCCTCTCTCTCTCTCTCTCCCTCTCTCTCTCTCTCTCTCTCTCTCCCTCCCTCTCTCCCTCTCTCTCTCCCTCTCCTTCTCTCTCTCTCTCTCTCTCCTCCTCTCTCTCTCTCTCTCTGTCTCTCTCTCTGTCTCTTTCTGTCTCTCCTTCTCTCTCTCTCTCTCGCTCTGTCTCTGTCTCTCTCTGTCTCTCCTTCTCTCTCTCTGTCTCTCTCTGTCTCTCCTTCTCTCTCTCTGTCTCTCTCTCTCTCTCTCTCTCTCTCTCTCTCTCTCTCTCTCTCTCTCTCTCTCTCAGGTGTGGACGTGTTAAACATCGTTTGGTCTCGTCTTGGTCTCGGACAGCTGAGCGATTTCTCTTCCATCGTTTCCTCTTCCTTCTCTGATTGTGATTGGCCGACAGCAGCCCCATATAAACCGGAGCTGCGTCGGAGACGTTTTACTAAGTGTTGCTTTTAAAACAAACCAACCCTCCTACGACTTCATCACCAGTGCATTATGGGGCAGAAAGAGACGTTTCTGTCCTGCTTCCTGTTAGAAATGTCCTGATGATGCATCCTGTTCACTTATCTAAAGGCTGGTTTCACACACAGGGAGACACACACACACACGTCTATTTTAAGTATCCCAGAATGCACCAGGACAAAGACCTTTACATTGCAAAGTGGAAAGTATGTATGCAATTTGGACCTATCAGGTTTATATTATTAATTAAAGTATAAACACCTGCTAACGTACCAGGAAGTATAAAGTCATTAAAGTTAGCCCTACCTTTACCAGCTGCAGAATTAAAATGTCAAACCCATTAATCCATCAATAATTATAATCCAGTGAACTACTGGTACTTTAAATATATATATATATATATCGATGCTTTTTTATTTTAACCGTAAATGTTTTGAATGCAGGGCTTTTATTGTAACAGAGTATATCTACACTGTAGTACTTCTTCCACCTCAGCAAGACGTCATTGAGCACCACACAGGACTTCCCTTTAGCTAGAGAGAGGAGTTGCGTCATATTTTAGTTCCTCATGAAGAAATAAGGGAGTCACAGCGAGCACACGGTCACCGTCCTGTCATTTATGTTAAAGTTCAACACTCCAGTCTAAAGGTAATCATATTCTGCATCTTGAGTACGAACTATGTGGTTAAAGAGTTTTAAAAAGTACATCAAATACTTTTCCTTCTCTCCTCACTTAGTGTTAAACTCACAATGTGCCAATACGACTACTTATGGGGGGGGGATTTGAAGTAGACAAAAAGAGCTGAGCAACATCGACAAAGGTTGCGTTTATGAGGAATCATGGATGTATGATAAGAACTGGATACAGCGTGGGAGGCGGGGCCTCGTTCATTCCTATGAGAGCTGCTCATCGGCGCATGAAGACAGAATGGCCCAACTTTTGAGAGCGAAACGTCACGGAAGTATTCATATAATCCGTTCTTATTGTGCGTCCATGGGTAAAGGTAAATCTCATGTACTGAACACGTCACATGAACGTGCCGGGCGGCGCGGTCCCGTGGGTTGGATGCGCGTTCATAATGCAGAGGGAAATAGCTCTCAGAATAACGTTATTAGCACATTTTACAACTTGAGGACCGAATATTGTTAATAAGGGCTATACAAGTGTTCATACTGGGTAGTTTATTTAGTTTAAAAAAACGTATCCAACGATTTACAGACATCTCTTTCCCAAAGTTAGTCAATGGGAAAAAGTGTTTCCGGGCCCAGCGACTGATACGGAAGTGTAGTACCGCCGTTTGGCCACAAGGAATATTTTCCTCAGAGTCCGGCGCACTTCCTGGAGGCTTGTGAGGAATGAGTCAGCATTTCATCACTTCCTGTCCCCCCGTCTGGAAGTCAATGGTTTTCTGGATGTGTTTTTCGTTGTTAGCCTGAAATAAGATGTGTGATGAACAGATTTAGATTCTACCACATAAAACAGGTTCGTAAATACTCCACCTTTTTCACCTTTGGGACATTTCCTCCCTTTTTTCCGGGTGTTTCTCCCCAGATTCTGTGAAACCAGCCTTTCATAAACTCCTTGGTACCACTTTACAATAAGACTACCCTTATAAAGGGTTCACGAATAGTTTGTAATTTATTTATTAATTAGGTTGTGAACACTTCATGAATCCTTAATAAGCTTTTATAAGACATGAGATAAACAGTGACCGGTTGCTTGCCAAATAGTGAGCCCACATGTATCTGTACTGCTAAGCCTTATTAGAAACGGTAGTAACTCATTAATAAATGGGAATGTGTTTTACACTTTACAATAAGGCTCCTTTTGGCAACTATAAATGTTAGTAACTCGTAAATAGATGGTCATAAGAGATGACAAGAAACATCAAGATGGAAGAGGGGGAATCAACTCAGTGAACAACAGATACCAAGGATGCTGGCTGATGAAGAAGACAATAGCCGCGTTCACACCGCAGTACTTTCCCCAGTATAGTTCCGAAATGTCGCGTTCACACCAAAAAGATCCGGAACTAAAGTTAGTTCATGAGAACCTTTTTACCCCCTTTTCAGTCCCTGCTAGAGAGCAGGTACTTTCGTGGGAGAATAAGGTTCCCATTTCTGATTGGCTGGGCGGATTGCAAACCACGCCCCGTAAAACTCCAAAAAGTTTTGTGAAGTTGCCATTTTATTTTCCTCGTATTAGCATTATTAGCATTAGCCCATCGCACCAAACGCAGAGAGACTAACTTATGGCTACACAAAAGAAAACATGGGAGCGGTGGAGATGACGAGGTGTCGGCGTTCTGGCGATTTACTCTGAAGGCTTCAGTAGAAGCTGCTGGGAGTCCCAGCAGCTTCTACTGAAGCCAGTCCCCAACTCCGGGGACTTCCGGCCGGGGACTTCGGGCGGCAGTATACGCCGTGAAGTGGTTTGCGGCCTGCCAGTAAACCCAAAGCAGAAGAAGAAGAAGTGACGTCAGCGGCTTCATTTGCCTAATCCTCCCCAGGGACTTAGTCCGGTGTGAACGCGATCTGTCCTTAGTTCATCAGAACTAAAGAGTTCTGATGAACTAAGTTCTGATGAACCTTTGTGGGAAAAGTGCTACTGTGTGAAAGCGCCTAAAGTAAGCTAGGTAGCCAATATAAGGCTTAGTCACCTTGCCAAATAGTGAGCCTGTGTTGATGTATGAAGACTATGTTAGAACTGGTTTATAAATGGTTCTTAATGATTATAAAGTGTTAACAACCTAATTAATAATCCTTTATAAGGGTGGTGTTATTGTAAAGTGGTACCAACTCCTTTTATCAGTGACGTCTGTACAGAGACAGATGTTATGTAGTGCCATCATAGAGCCGGTAACGGTTGTACAGATGTGTAAAATACCACAGAGAGGGAGGAGGGAGGCAGTGTGTGTGTGTGTTACTGTGTAAAAGTGTGTTTTAATGAGTGCCATATGTGTGTATGAAGCGAGGAAGGACTGCCTCCCCTCTTCTTCCTCCCCCCTCCTCCGATCTCTAACAAACCCACAGATTGATTTTGTTTCATGACGAGCAGCTGATTGTGACTTTTAACCTCCAGGATCTTGAGAGAAAGTGCCATCACAGGATGTTTCAGGACCCATATTGGGTTAAAAATAATACAAAAAAGACTATTAATGCCTGGGAGGGGGGGGGGGGGGGGGGCGTTGTATCATGTACATTCACTCCAAATTTAGGTTTTTACAGTTGCCTTGATTTAAAGCAGCATTGAGGGAGGAGGTGTTCACTGTCTCAGTGATTTATTGTAATAAACGTGTAATCATGTCGCCTGTGATGATCATCAATAAACTGTTGTACACTTTCACACGCGCTGATCTCAGTTATTTCAGAAATAAGAAACGCCCACTGTGTGTGTTTACGTCCCAGACCAAGGAAACGCAACATAAAACTAGTTGGGAAACATTGATTTTGGTGCTTTGGTTCTTTATTCCCCCATCGTCACCAAGACTTGAAATAACTATGTTCTGAGTCGTGAAGGCTGCTTTTCACACTGATTTAATTTCCGCCTTGTTTTTCTTCTGTACGGTCTCATAACTATTTGTACATCCATGTCACATCCCTGTAGCCCCCATGTGCCGATAGCTTAGCTTGTTATGAAAAGAAACATGTATATTAGTTGATTGTGCAGCACAGGGTTCATGTTTTAAAAGCATGTCTAAAACAGGCGAGGCAAAAAAAGGGCCTTGAAACAGAACTCGAGGAAAACGTTTTGATATTCTTTGGATTCTAATTTAAAAATACTGAATTTCAAGTCTTGAATTTAAATGAAAAAGGTGGATTTTATTTATTATCTCTATTTAGAAAAACAGAATTTACGTTAAAATAAAGAGTGATATTCTGAGATTGAAGTGATGTATTTACTACAAATGAATCACACATTTAAAGTGCGCCTATCCTGCTGTTTCTAGGCAGATATTATGGGGCTCAGATAATTAAAAATATATAAAAACATGCCTGATCAGAATTCTACCGGAGATAAAGTTAAATTCTGCGGTGATAAAACGCCATCCTGTTCTAAACCACATCAAGGATTATTTCTGAAACAGTATGGAGCTCAAATGCTTTTTCTCTTGCGGGTTTATCACAAGGTGAGTTCTTTGTGTTATATTAAAAAAACTGACAAAAAAAACTTTTATTTCATATTAATAAAAATAACAATTTTTAAAGTTTTGAATTTAAATGAAAGCGAGATGGATATTCTAAAATTAAAGTCGTATAGAGAGGCGAAGTCCCTCCCTTTCCGGTGGAGCTCCATGGGACCTTATTTCTGAAAAAGTATGTGTTGAAGTCAATGGAGAGAGAAAGATTATCTTTCGATCCCGTTTGAATTCTGCCACGAGTTACACATATGATGTTTGTCAATTTAAAAGATAATTTTCATGTCAAAAAAGTCACAGTTTGTCATAAAACTGTTGAAATATAAGACTATAAAAAATACGCAACTTGAAAGACTACAAATCCCAGAGTCCCGGTCCCCAGGCCCGGTTCCAGAACAAAATGACTCAGGGTGCATCTGAGATTAAAGAGGGTGCAGTGGTAAAGTGCTAATTTTATAAGTGGGGAGTGGATCTAACACCCTCTAGGGGGGTCCTCACCTCCTCTAGGAGGGTCCTCACCTCCTCTAGGGGGGTCCGGGGGCATGCTCCCCTGGAAAGAATTTTTTTTAAATATTAAAGTTAAAAGCATCAATCTGGTGCACTTTGAGAGCAACATTAAGAGATCTATGGATCTATGTGCTCTTGCTTGATTCATGCCTTCCCAGTCCCTTATCACGTAGCCTATAACAGCATAGCACCAGTTGTTGTAGCCAGTTGTGGTGAAGGCATCTGACGTACTTGAACCGAAATGTCTACATGCATAGCAGAAGATGGCATCTTTTTCACATGAATATTCCAGCCAATCTCTGTTTTGAAACCATGAGCTGCAAAATGAGCGCCTTACCCCACTGTACAGGCGAGTTGGGTACTTTTTTAAATATACCTGGGCAGGCTCTGTTTTGCAGAGGTCCTCTGGCACTTGCGGGCCGCTGAGGGGTGGCGGTGTTTGGGGCAACGAAGGCGGCTGCTCCACCTCCGTGGGCGAGGCGGGCAAAGCCGGCGAGTCGGGCGTTATTGTCCACGACAGTGGCCGCGGGTAACGTAATGTCCCCATGATCTGAACTGTTATTACCTGCAGTAGATGCAGTGTTACTGCTGGCGATAAGGGCTGGTTGTTTTAACCATTTTCTGATGTCCATCACTGACTGCTGTGTAAGCACTTTGCAGGTGACGAATGCGCAGCGGCACAGGTCACGCGCACCTGACATAATAATAACGTTACTTACCGTTTTAAATTGACCAAATAAATGCAGCAGACAATGTTATTTAACCACAAATACAATTTATTTTATTTCAACTAAATTCTTCTTCTTACTACTATTATTATCATTATATATGTAATTATTTTTTTATTTTTTTCACTTAGCTTTTTTTTTTTTTCACTTTTCATTTTTCAAATGAGGGTGCATAACGACTCAACTGAGGGTGCAATGCACCCTCATGCACCCCCGTAGAACCGGGCCTGCCGGTCCCGCATGCTGGCTCTCACGGAACCGACTAACTCCCCTTGTGTGTATGTACAGCTCTCAACGTGCCCAGACTCGGAGTGATTTTCACCTCTTTTAATACTTTCCACCTCATTCTGAAAGAAAGGAGTGAAATGTTCCAACGTGACGGCCGTCTGGGTGTGTGGTGCGAGATGGGAGATGTAGTTCATTGAGCGTATCACACAAACAAAGTGTTACTTCACAGTTTTATTTTTTTTGACTTGCAAAATTATCTTTTAAATTGACAAACATCATGTGTGTAATTCGTGGCACAATTCAAACGGGATCGAAAGATAATCTTTCTCTCCATTGACTTCAATACATACTTTTTCTGAAATAAGGTCCCATGGAGGAAAGGGAGGGCCTTCGCCTCTCTATTGAACTCTCTCTGGGTCCACCATCCGAAATTACGTTAGAGGAAAAGAGGGAGGGTTTTATTTTCTGACGCTGCGTGAGTTCCCCGACGCACCGGGCGGGGACACATTTATGTATAAAAGACGTGGATTTTGCATCTTCGGTCCCCTTTAAGAGATAAAAAACTTGAATTATGTCAAAAATGTCACGTGTTGCTGTCTGTCTGTGGTCATGCCAAACAGCATCCATTCTTGTTTTAACTACTTACCTGGGTCATTCTACAGAAAAGGTGGAAGTGCTGTCACTTACTTTTGCAGACACCAAAATACATGACGTTGACCTAATACTCACATTCATTATATATGTTGAATAAATAGAGATTGTCTTTGCAATGGTACTAAATAAAAAATGGTTTTAGACGTAAATTGCAATTTATTTAAAATGCCAAGTTCCAGGAGCTGCCTTGTCACTTTGATCATACGTGGAAGTGGAGCCTATAGTTTTCATTTAAAAGATTTTTTTCGATAAATAATTCTAATTTATATTTACATAACATTACAAGCATTAAATATAGACTAAAACTGAAATGGTAACAAAAACGCAAATTATTATTAATAATATCAAATAAATGTCAGTCACCCAAAATGACGTCATTGGTGTTACTGCTACACAAAACGCTTTTATTTTGAAATGATGTTCTGTCTCTGAAGTGCCTCCTGTAACAAGAGATCCTTTGAGACAAAGACATAAGTCAGATACTTCTTACTTTGTTTGTTAAAGGTGTCATTTTATTTTCAAATGTTACATGCGTCTTTCAAGTCTGTGAACATCTGTATGGGAAAATGTATTGAAGAGTTAAACCATTTTGATATTGACTGAAGCCACATTTGGTCTGACACATTGCAGCCATTTTGTTAAAATGGTAGTGTTTTCTCCAAATTGTCCCTGGTGTTACTCTTCTTCCTGGTAACACGTAACACCAGTGACATTACAAATAAGCTTTGGATAAAGTATACAAATAATAAAAAAAATAAAAAAACTTTAAGCTCTACTTGTTGTGGATTCATCAAGTTAAGAGTTAGTTATTGCTATTTAACAGGTTTTAGATGTTTTTAGAAGGAATATATTTCAGCAGATTTGTATCACCCAGATTCCACCTTTTCTGTAGAATGACCCGCCTGTATATATCTTTTGCTGCGAGGAGCGGACAGTGTGCGCTGGGTTCATTTCCTGCTTGCTGCATGGGGTCTGCGAGACAGCGAGACATTGCGAATGGACGCGGGAAGGGGGAGCCTCGCCATCTGCGAGGCTCCACTAGCACCTAACCCCCCCCCCCCCATTTGGACCAATGGGTCCATTTGGGTATGGGCACGTCACTGTACCCAGGAAGAAAAAGAGAAATGTCCAACAAGGCGTTCTGGGGCAGCACAGACAGGTCTTCTCTGTGTTAGAGTTTTACTCACTACAGGGTGCACTTTGAGGGTTTGAGACTCTGCAGACTGTTCACATGCAGAAGCTACAGAACACACAAGGGGACGGGTGATAACCAGAACAGCATGACATGGGACCTTTACTAAAAATAACAATTTGTAAAGTCTTGAATTTAAATGAAAACGAGATGGATATTCTGAGATTAAAGTAGTATATGGTAATATATTGTGTCCTAGTCCAGATGTGACATGTCTGATATATCTAATGTAAAGCACAAACATAAATACCATGAATTATTATATCCATTACCATTCATAATCCAGCATGATTCTGAAATGGGAAAGTACACATTGTAGAAGTGCTTTGACTTTTGGTACTTTAAGTATATTTTGTACTTTTAAATAGAAAAATGAACTGATGATTTCTTGCAGTGTGGTGCTGCCCCCTGCAGGAGGAAGAGTGAAGTACACATACACACATACACACACACACACACACACACACACACACACACACACACACACACGCTGCTCTCGATAAGCACAGGTGGAAAATAAAACAGCTTCTTCTTCTTCGGACAGAAAATGATCAGAAAGTTTCGTCCACAACTGTTTTGAACCATCTTTGTTTTTGTTTCTGTTTTTGAACCATTCCACCTTTTTAACATTCTTCAGGGAAACTCCTACAGCGAGAGAGACGACCAAAATGAGACCAGGGGAAGGAGAGGAAGTGTTAAACATGACTTTATAAAGAGGTGTTGTTGGAGGAAAGGGAGGAAACTACAGCTGACCTTTGACCTCTGATCCGGGGAAGTTGTCGTGGATTTACGTGGTTTAAAATCAATTAGAGAAATGTCAGTCAGATGTAAGAAAACTCAAATATACATTACACCTACATTTATCATAGTATTTACCTGGTATTTATCTTACCGGCTGTCTCTAGGTTTTTAGTAAATCTGCATTAAAACTGGTCCAAATCAGATGTGCTATTGGAATAATGAAATGTCTAATCGTCCAATCAGAGGAGAGGAGATCTTGTGGCACTGACTGTGAGTTAACTATGGAAGACCATTTCTGGCAATGCAATTCAAAAAGGTAATTACTTAGAAAAAACTTAATATCTCAAGATAATAAGAAACACATTTAGAGATGAAGTCATTGTTTTGCTATACTTTGTCATTATTTCCAAACAATATGTATTTTTTTTGTCAACGCTTAGTTATTTGGCGTTAAGAAAGTCATTGTTTTGAAAATTGTGTCATTATTTCCAAATACTCTTGGTCATTTTATCGTATATATTTCTTAATACTAACCATTACATACTTGTTTAACATGCTGCTGCATTGAAAACTTTTCCCAATTTAGGATTAATAAAGTATATTTCATCTTGTTTTAAAAGTCATTTTTGGCAAATTAAGTCATTACTTTCAGACACTTCGTTCTTCCTGACACTATGTCGTTATTTTAGAAATACTAAGTACATTTTTACAGATTAGTGAGTCATTTATGAAATATTTAGTCATTATTACCGGATACTTAGTCACTGTTTCTGATCCTAAATCATTATTGTTTCTGTTCTGATTTTATGTAAAGCATCTTTGAGCATTTGGAAAAGCGCTATAAACATCCCATGTATTATTATTATTATTAGTATTTCTGTAATATAAGGTCAATATTTCCTGAAAATGTCATTATTTGAGACATTTTTGATAAAACAAGGTAATTACTTTGCCTTAGCAAATAATGTCTTTGCGATGTCTTTCATTATTTAACTATATTAAATCATTATTTCCAGATACACTTTGGGTACATTTTAAAGTAATACTAAAGGAGCTTTCACACCGGAGTACTTTTCCCAGGAATAGTTCCGATAGTTCCTGGGATTTTGCGTTCACACCAAAAAGATCTGGAACTAGAACTTTTATTTGCAAACATTTTCACCCCTTTTCAGTCCCTGCTAGAGAGCAAAAAAAAGGTTCCCAATTTCTGATTGGCTGGGCGGATTGCAAACCACGCCCCGTAAAACTCTGAAAAGTTTTGTGAGGCCGCCATTTTATTTGCTGACATTAGCATTATTAGCATTAGCATTAGCCCAGCGCTCAAACGCAGAGAGACTAACTTATGGCAACACAAAAGAAAACATGGGAGCGGTGGAGATGAGGAGGTGTCGGCGTTCTGGCGATTTACTCGGAAGGCTTCAGTAGAAGCTGCTGGGAGTCCCAGCAGCTTCTACTGAAGCCTTCCCCAACTTCGGGAACTTCCGGCCGGGGACTCCGGGTGGCAGTATACGCCGTGAAGTGGTTTGTGGCCTGCCAGTAAACCCAAAGCAGAAGAAGAAGAAGAAAAAGCAGAAGAAGAAGAAGTGACATCAGCGGCTTCATTTGCATAATACTCCCTCAGGGAACTTATTCCGGTGTGAACGCGATCTACTAGATAGTTCCAGGGACTAAAGAGTTCCGGTAACTATTCCTGGGAAAAGTTCTTGGTGTGAAAGCGCCTTAAGTCATTTTTTATTTCCAGATATATAGTCATTGCCTATGTCAATATTTCATGAATTGTTCTCATAATAATGATCTTTTTTTAAAAACATATTTTCATAAATGTGCTTCCTTTAATAACAGTTGAGATGTTGTTTGTTTCAATGTCATGTTTTTATGTTAAATATCACGTCTAAATAGTGATTTTCGAGGAGCAGCATACCTTTTTTTTTTAGACCATGAACCAACAAAGCAAAAACATAGCGAGAGATCTTCATATTTTATAAACACCCATCCACTGTACTGTAGTCAGACCAAAATCACAACGCAAGGCACATGTTTCAAAGAAAAAACATTGCATTTAAAATAATACAAAATAATAAAACAGAACAACAAGAATTGCTTGTATTATACACATCGCCACACCCACGTACACATGTAGGCAGAGATCAAATAATAATTAAAATAACACAAATGCTTCCTGGAAATATCCCATCATGGTATCCTACAATGAGTCTTCAGTCACTTAAGCATGGAGAAGCAAACACTCAGATTAGATCTGTTCACTTTAAAAATATTCTTCAGGATGACACACACATCATAAATACATTTCTTATTTTTTTGTTGCAAATATCCATATATATAATCTCTATGTTTTTCATAATTTAAATACCACAACTATTCTCTGAATTCATTTCATATAGGGAGTGTGGCTGCTGCTGCGAAACCTGGATTTTCTTTAAGGACCGAGGCAAGTTTGAGGAATTTAAAGAGGCACTTCACATAAATATCATAGTGATACCATCTGTAATTGGGAGCGTCACAAACAAGTGCAGGAATGAGTCCTAAAACCGGGTAATGAGTCAGCAATTTAGCACTTCCTGACGCTTTTTCTGAATGTGTGTTTGGGTTGTTATCCTGAAGTAAGGTCTGTGGTTAACACAAGCTGAAGAGATTTTAACGTTTTGTTCTACGATGTTGCTAACAAGTGTCTAAATGAGATGACAAAAGGTCATCACGCCCAACATTAGCCACCTTTAGCTTAGCGGTGTTGACGTGAAGTCATGTGACCGTGCTGTAGTTCCTTTATAGCCCAACATTAGCCACCTTTAGCTTAACGGTGGTGACGTGAAGTCATGTGACCGTGCTGTAGTTCCTTTATAGCCCAACATTAGCCACCTTTAGCTTAGCGGTGGTGACGTGAAGTCATGTGACCGTGCTGTAGTTCCTTTATAGCCCAACATTAGCCTCCTTTAGCTTAGCGGTGGTGACGTGAAGTCATGTGACCGTGCTGTAGTTCCTTTATAGCCCAACATTAGCCACCTTTAGCTTAGCGGTGTTGACGTGAAGTCATGTGACCGTGCTGTAGTTCCTTTATAGCCCAACATTAGCCTCCTTTAGCTTAGCGGTGGTGACATGAAGTCATGTGACTGTGCTCTAGTTCCTTTATAGCCCAACATTAGCCACCTTTAGCTTAGCGGTGGTGACGTGAAGTCATGTGACCGTGCTGTAGTTCCTTTATAGCCCAACATTAGCCGCCTTTAGCTTAGCGGTGGTGACATGAAGTCATATGACTGTGCTCTAGTTCCTTTATAGCCCAACATTAGCCGCCTTTAGCTTAGCGGTGGTGACGTGAAGTCATGTGACTGTGCTCTATCTCCTTTATAGCCTAACGTTAGCTTTTTGACTTCAGAAATCATAAAGTGTTGTTAATATGTGGAGATTATCCTGCTGAACTGAATGTGTCAGTATCATAAACATTGAGATTTTTTTTTGCAATAATCCAAAATCACATAGAGAAATCCCATTGGACCAGGGAGATGTTGCCGTCAGGTTCCAACACAGAAATACCACATCTCTGCACCTCTCTTGAGTTGCATTATGGGTAGTGTAGTATACCGCTCTGGAAGTGCCTCTTTAAATGCAAACCGTCCCTCTTCACAGATCTCTGCTGCCGCTCACTCCATCAGCACCTTTTTACATGTATCCCATGTCCCACAGCAACACACTGTTTAGTAACCATGGTGACGATGAGGATGGTGAGGGTGATGATGTAGATTGTCATGGCAACACGGGTGGGTGGTTAGGAAGGTGTGGGATGAAGGAGATGGAGATGAACAGAGGATGATTGTTCGCTGAAGGTTTATTGTAATTTACTAATGAAATACCCGGTAATCCACGCAGGGATTTGGGCATATTATGGATCTTTTTATATGAATGAATACAGGGGATTATATAAATAGGGATGCAGTATCCGAACTGATCATTTAATGGATCCAGTGTGGAAGCAAGATGTGACCTTTTCCACATTAAAGACAGTTTTTTCATCAGTATAATGTAGTGTTTCCGGTTGTCTCTACTCTCTTCCAAGCCACCAGACTCCATCGACAAAAAACTGTAATTTTATGAAAACACAGGAGTTGTTTTGTGTTATTGTGCAACTTTGGTGACTGAATGTAACGTTGATTCTTTCTCCATGTTGTCAATGGAGTCTGGTCACTGGTGAAAATGTAACTATCTCTTCAAAATGTGCCTGAAGGGGAGGTTTATATTTGGGATTTTCAGAAGAGAAAAAGTTGCATTAAAGCATCTCTACTTAACGGTGTTTGAAAATTCATTTGAGTGTTTTAATCAAAATATTTTAAAATGTTCTGAGTGTGGGGATCCTGAAATTCGTTGCCCTTATTTCCAACAACAGCAGGTATCAGGAATGATTTAAGAACTGAGTAGACAAATGGCAATGCTCTCCTTCAAGCCACCAGACTCCATTGACAAAAACAGTCAATTTACTTTCTAAAAAAACAAGTTGCAGATTTACTGCTGTTATGTCCCGGTGTCTAGGGAAACTCCACTTTAAAATATAAGATAATACTCCGTAGTTTGCCGTATATACTCATTGTCCTAAGTCTTTTTGTTTTTTAGCTTTTAAAGTTATTTGTATAGTTACATTTAAATCTGGTGTAAATACTTGTCTTTAGCATCCTTTTTTACGTTGTTTGTGTTCGCACAACCAGATACCAAAGCAAATTCCTTGCATGTGTAAAAAACCTTGATTCTGATGCATTTTTTGGGGGCTCGTCCGGGATCAGAACCCGGGTCTCTCTCACCCAAAGCTATCATACTCCTAGACCACATTTTTTGGGGGGTTGTTATGGGTTACTGTGTTTCATTCTCTGTGACAGATATGTGTGAGAGAGTGTGCAGATGGTGATTTATATTACGTCCCGGGTCTATGGTAACCTAACATTTTTGGGGGGCTCGTCCGGGATCAGAACCCGGGTCTCTCTCACCCAATGCAATCATACCCCTAGACCACATTTGTTGGGGGTGTTATGACCCTGGGTTATTGTGTTTCATTTTCTGTGACAGATCAGTGTGTGAGAGTGTGCTGATGGAGGGGTATCAGTTCTCAAATGAGGGTATGCAGACCCCTAGGGGTACCTTGGAGTACTACAGGGGGACATGAGATTTAAAAAAAATGTTAATTTAAAAACATCAGTCGTGCATAACTCCTAGAAATATTGATACTATAATAAATGAAATAAAAAATGTACATTCAAATTCGGTAGAAACATTTTATATTCAACATTTCTGTTTTTAACACGAGAACCGCCGAGGGATCATTTTGAAAGGCTTTATTGTGAATCTAACCAACCAGTTGCTAACCACTCACCAAGTTACTGTTTCTGTCAATGGAGTTTGGTTGTAATTTTACTTCTCTTGCAGATTTACTGCTGCATCAATTAGTTTTTTTGGCACTCCATAGCTTCTCTTTGGATAACTGGACACACTGTACAATCTAATAATCATTTATGATTTGTTTTGTTGTTTTGTATGTTGCTGCAACGCATTTCCCTATTTGGGATCAATAAAGTACCTCTTATCTTATATTATTGTTCGGCTTTGGTTAATCTGAATTAATGAATTACTGTTTTTGTCAATGGAGTTTGGTTGCCTTGAAAAAGGAACCATCTCTTTGAAAAGTGTCTTCAGGGGTGGATTACATTAGATTATCAGAGGAGAATAAGTTGCATCCCTACTTTAACGTTTTTTGTCCGACTCCGAACCAACCAAAGGTAAAAATACTGTCTTTATCAATGTAGTCTGGTGTCCTTGAAAATTGATTAATGCATCCCTACTTGAAAGTGTTTGATAATGAATTTGTCATTGGATTTAAGTATGATATCTGTCCTTATTTTGTTACCTGAAGTTTGTTGCGTTGTCCTTATTTTCTGCAGGTATCAGGAATGATTTGAACTGAGCTGTGACTCTGCAGCTTGTTACAACAGAGCCCAAATCTCACATTTGACCCAACAATAACCAACTCTATGACCTCCATCTTCCCTTTTCTAACACCTTGCACCCTTTAAATCCTTCTCCATAACTTTCCGAACCTTATCCCCAACACCTAACGTCTTCTTTCAGACAACCTGCTGCAGCTTCTCTCGTTAAATATTGATTTCATATTGTGCGGGCTCCCGTGGCTGCATTGTGCTTCTCCTGTGAATGTTTTTTATTTGGAGGGCCGGAAATAATGAGGATGGAGCAGAGTGTATGACCGCAGCCAGGACAGGAAACTGAATCCTGAAATTCCAACAATTCACAAGCACACATCCGTCTCAAACACACACACACACACACACACACACACACACACACACACACACACACACACACACACACACACACACACACACACTGTCACACACACCTCAGGAGCTGAATCGTCTCGTTTTGGTCACGGATACAAATCTTTCCTCCGTGTCCTTTTACATGGTCACAACACCAGAGGTTCCACACAGACATCAAACCAAAGAGCTTCATATTTATCGTTATATTATTATTATCATATATTACTGTGCTAATGCAGGACTTTTTCAGTAGATATAAACTCTCCATGCTTAGAATGTACACATACCAGACTATGATTCAGCACACAGGTGGTGCTTCGATTAGTTTTTGTTTTTGCCGTCAGGAGTGGAAAACACCCGCGGTTTGATTGCAGGCTCTTCCATTTTTTATTTTTTTTATATTCTTCTCTCTCCACGTCAGTCTTTGTTTTTGGTCCTTTTTTATCTACCCTCTCTCTTAAAGTGTCTCTCTCTTCATCCATCATCATCATCATCATCAGAGAGGAGGATGAAGAGAGGAAGAGAGAGAGATTGTGCCGTCAGAGTCTGTTTCCATGGTTACTCCAGCATGGCGTCCAGTTGGTCGGCGAGGTCGTCGAACATGCTGCCGATATCGTCCAGGATGCTGACCGTCGTCTTCTGCTCTTCCATGGAGCTGCACACACACGCACACACGCACACGCACACGCACACACACACACACACACACACACACACACACACACACACACAGAAGCACAACATTATAACAGTGGATTGGAAATAATAATGTCTTCTTAAAACCAAGCGCTTTGAGCACCAGAAAAAGCGTTATATACTTTATTGATACAAATTTGGGAAATGTTTGATATGTGTGTGTTTGTATCTGTGTATCTATGTGTGTGTGTGTTTCTATCTGTATGTGTGTGTGTGTTTATTTCTGTGTGTGTGTGTGTGCTCCTTACTCCTCCTGCCTCAGGATCTTATCCTCCACGATCTGCAGCGCGGCGGCCAGCGAGGCGCTCGTCTCCTCCAGCTTCTGATGCACCAGCAGCTCCGGAGCCGTGACTCCGCCCCCCATCATCCCACTGTCCACGGACACCCCCCCGATCGAGGAGCGAGGCGGCTTGACGGGCGGGGGGGTGGGGCTGGGGGTGGCGGGGGTCTGAGGTGTGGTGGGAGTCTGGGGGGGTGCGAGGGCTCGGGGGGGACGGGCTCAGCGGTTTGGCGTTCGTTGGACCGGGGATGTTGGCGAGGGGGAAATATGGCGGGGAGCTGGTCTGCCTGGAAACCACTGCATGATGATGGGGGGGGGGGCTGGTCATGGAGTGGATCAGTTTGGACGGTTTGGGGGCCGTCGGTGGGGGCGTCGGTTTGGGTGAGACTGGGGGCGGAATCTTCTTCCCTTCAACTACGGAAATGGAGAAAGTATGAATGTCAGGGTAAAGGATCAAAGGGCTTTATTGTTGTCTGCTGCAGTGTAGATATGCAATGAACAACTTTAAGGTCACCTATTGTGCAAAATCCCCTCTGTGTTTAGAGACTCTGGAAGTTTCAGGAACAAAGACCCCCTTTCTTTCTTTTCTGATCCATCCCCCGCCCACTTTATCACCTGAATCTCCTTCTAGCAACATTTTAAACCAATGATCTCTCAGAGGGGCGTGGCCAGCAGCAGCTCATTAGCATTTAAAGCTACAGACACAGAATCAGCACTTTTGGAACAGAGCTGAAACTGATGGAGTAGTAGACTCTTTTGTGTATTTTCATTCATATGAATATATTATATTGTAAATTATAGTGCTATCATGATACGTTCAATGTAAAATAAAGTAAAAACTTAAATAAACTTTAACAAACACAGTTGTTTGAAGGATATGTTCCCACAGCAATGTTTTGTTTTTGGTCTTTGACAGTGATATCTAATTGGAAACAAGAATTGTGAAATGTCCCTATTATTGGTACGACTACTAGAATGTCATGTATTGTGAAATCCCTGAATATGAAGCTTGTTTTCTTTTCTTTTTTTGCATTTGGTTTAAAGTGTACATTTCCTTAGACTTGAACTATTAAACACCTAGGAACACGCAGTCAAATTCAAACAAGGAAATGCATTTCCTGCTGAAAATGCGTGCGAATGCTGGAAGCTTCGCAAAGTTGTTGCTGAACTGAGCTGAAAATGCAGAAAAAGCTGAATATTGTATTAGTTGAATGGTGACTGTAGTTGCTTTTAGCTACAAAAACCCAGTAAGTGTGTTGCTGAACTTAGCATAAACAGTAGTGAACCTCCATCAGTGAGAGTACCTGGGCTTCCAGGCGTCCCCGGGCCAGGTAACGGGACCCTCCTGTTGGAGACCGGCTGGGTGGGGGTGGGCGGTCCTCCTTGCCTCTTTATCTGCGAAACGATTGGCTTCGGGGAGACCGGAGGCTTTGGTTTTCTAACGGGAACGCCTTCAATCACCACCTGGTCCATGCTGTCTCTGCGGGGAACAGCAGTCTGCTGCGATTGTTGTTGTGGATGTTGTTGTGGATGCAGTGGATGTTGTTGTGGATAAAGTGGATGTTGTTGTGGATAAAGTGGATGTTGTTGTGGAGGTTGTTGTGGATAAAGTGGAGGTTGTTGTGGATAAAGTGGAGGTTGTTGTGGATGTTGTTGTGGAGGTTGTTGTGGATGTTGTTGTGGATGCAGTGGAGGTTGGGGTTGTGGTTGCTCCGTCACTCCTTCGTCCGATCCTTGGCGGCGTTTCATGTTCACGGTGCCGTTCTGGTAGGGAACCGGTTGGGTGGTGTTGGGTTCTCCGATGGCGGCCATCTCTGCGTAACCCTCCGGCTCCTTGTCGCGGCTCTTGGGTCGGCGCTTCACGGTGGACGATTCCTGAAGCGTGAAGTCGGAGCCATTGGGGTGAGGTTTGGAGCTTCGGGGGCGTCGCTTCAGGGTCGATGTGGTGGTGGACTCGACTCCGGGGATGTCCTCGTTGGTGAAGCCCACCTCTTCCCCGTCGCCCTGCAGACAAACACAAAATACACACTAACGGAAAATTCATACATTCGTGACAAGGGTGGATTTTTGCACAAACAGTCAGAAGCATTGACAAAGATAAACACGGATAACGCTTACAGAGAACAGAAGCTGCACTATGGTTCATTTTACAGAAAGCACATTTAGATTTAGCACATTACATTACGCTGCATAGATAGATGGATAGATAGATAGATAGAGAGATAGATAGTTAGTTAGATAGATAGAAAGAAAGACAACATATATATAGATAGCTACCTGTCCTTCTCCTTCTCCTCGTCCTTGGCGGCGGATGGTCAGACTTCCCTCGTCTGCAAACGGTAGATTCTCCAACGAACTGGACGGAGGCTGGGGGGAGGACGGAGGGTTGTTGGAGGACGGAGGGTTTTTGGAGGATGGAGGGTTTTTGGAGGACGGAGGGTTTTTGGAGGATGGAGGGTTGTTGGAGGACGGAGGGTTTTTGGAGGACGGAGGGTTGATGGAGGACGGAGGGTTGTTGGAGGACGGAGAGTTGTTGGAGGAGGCGTTCACTGGTGGAGGGGAGGAGACAGGATGCTGGACGGAGGGTGAGGGCTGGACGGAGGGTTGAGGAGTGGGTTGTTCCCTTCTTGCCGCCTCCACCAGCTCGGACACCGGACCGCTGATGGTCCTCCTCCGGTTCACCACCTCCCCGTCCAGACCAATGGCATCGCGAGTTTTACCCACCTGGTAAACACACACACAAATTCATTTGTTATATAATTCTTTAGCTCATTAACTACATCAATTAATGTGGATATACAATATTCTAGAGTACCATTGAAGCTGCACCTGACACCCTAAGTTTTCTCCTTAAGAAAGACCCACAAGACCTGTCCTCCGTCTTAATTCCTGTACTTGTGTACTTGATATTGTTAGTGCATGAATGCATCCTCGTTGAGAAGTACGGCAAAATGCCCGGATTGTTAAGCATATCCATTGGGCTCTCACGGTTCGGTTCATTTCCTTCTTAGGAAGTATTTGTTCAACTGATTTCATTTCAAGGAAACTCTTACTGGTACTTTAAGGCAAATCGTAATTCAAGGTGTATTTTTGCAACCAATGAAAGAGCTCCCCCTACCTGCAGGAAGTTCCTCTGCAGCGCCATGCCTTTTGGTCCGCCTCCGATGGACGACATCTCCAACATGGCGGCGATGCTCCTCACGCTGCCCACGCTGCTCTTCTCCACGACGACCGTCTCCACGGAGACCCCCAGGTCGCTGGCCCTCCGCTGCTGGAGGAACGGCACGTCCAGCATCCCCCCCCCCGCGGTGACGAGCGTGCTCTCCGTCAGGTTGGAGGTGGAGGTGGAGATGGCGGAGCTGCAGCGTTTGGGCGGAGGTGGAGGCGGTCCTTTCTTCTTCTGACGCAGAGCTAACGTCTGCGAGTGGTTGCGTATTTTCTCCTGGTTGCGGACCGAGTGGCTGCGGCTGACTCGGTGCGTTGCGTATTTAACTCCGTCTCCTCTGACCACCGGGGCAGGAAGTGGACTCAGCACCACCTCGGCTTCCTCCCCTCCCTCCTTGTCGTCACACTCCCCCTCGGAGAAGTTGTATCGGGGGAGGGTGTGGGGGCGTGATGGCTTCTCCCCCTCAGAAAACTCTGGAGGAAGACACAGCATCGGGACCTGTGGCTGTTGAGGTTAAAGTTAAGGTAAGTTTATTTAAAAAGCACCTCTACAACTTTACATATCAACTGGCGTAATTAGCAGAATACATTGTATAATCTACATTATTATCAATCAAAGAGTACACATGAGCTATTACTATGAAGGCCCAAAGCAAGTATAAAGAGGCATAAGGTGAATTATTTACAACCCTGCCAAACACACACAAAACAGGGAAAACGACGGGCAAAAGCTCAGAGAAAGGGGCCAAAATCATGACAGTAGGTAGCCCGCGCGACTACAGTGACGTGGGTTTATATCAGTGGCTAACCGTCAGGTCCTTCAAGGTATTCACAGAATACCCTGGAACACTCAGATAAAACAAACAAAAAATCGATGTAATTATAAAATAAAATTTAATAAAATGAATAAATGAGAATCGTATCTGTGTTGTTGATCTGTAATATTACAGTGTTACGTTGATTTGTTTGTCCTTCTCGGACCATGCTCTACGCATTTCAGTGGTTTTGTGTTAGAAAAGAAAGCAACCAATCAGATCTTGTTCTGGGTCTCTGGGTAGAATATCCTTCAAGGTATTCTACATCCTTGATCGAATGCCCTGGCCGTTGCACTGAATGAGAGCGTACGTTTGGAATGACAGTTTGATCAACCAATCATATATTGATTTGTAGCCAATGGGCGTATTCTTTCAGAGTTCCCCTCGGTTCCAGGGTGCTCTAGAAGGCCCGCTAGTTAACTGGCTCGAGACAGAGGATCTAGATGAATGCGACGAAGCAATTCATGCCGTTTTATTGTTTTTAACGTTGAAATGACAAGTGCAACAGGTGAAGATGAAGTTGTTGCGGAATTGTTGTGAGTACCCTTTGCAAGACGACAATTCAGTGAAAAGACGGACATTAAAATGCCGCGGAGGGGGGGGGGGGGTGGGGGGGGGGGGGGCGGCTGGGTGTGTGTGTGTCTACAGAAGGTCCAGTTGTGATAGCCACGGTTCGCCACTGGTTTATATCGATAGGATTATTAGGGTCTGAGACCAGAGGTGGGCGAAGACCTTATTGTATACAACCCTGCCAAACACACACAAAACAGGGAAAACGACCAGCAAAAGCACAGAAAAAGCTTCCGAAATCATGACGGCAGATATCCCGCGCAAGCCTAGTGACTACAACTCACATATCCATAGGATCAATTTAATTGCTTGCGAAGTGAGCGAAAACCATGTAAAACATACAGATAACAGGGAAAACCATGAGAAAAAGCACAGAGAAAGGGGCCAAAATCATGACAGTAGGTAGCCCACGTCACTGTGGTCGCTACATTATTATAATCGATAGGATAATTCTTATTATTCAGATTTTAATTTGTCCTCTTTGTTCGCACTTTTGAACCCCGCAACATATATGAAAGCTCACAAAATTTGACACGCGCGTCAGGACCGGTGAAAATAGACGTGTGAAATGGGTTCCGGAACTTTGCATAAAAAAACGGGGCAAGCCACGCCCACTTCCGTTTTGAACTTAACCACCCCCCCCCCAACACCAACGAAAATCGAGACGAACCAAAAAGCCTCTTGGAGGTGTACATCAACTTGTATAGTACACTTGTATATCATCGACCGATGCCTCAACAGCTCTACACCAAATCTGAGATCTCATCATATGCCGTTTCCATGGCAACGCATCCCTCGCCATAAAACACGGTGTTGTCGTAACTCTTAAGAAAATCGTCCAAATGGCACCAGACTTCAGATTATGGCTAATGGTCCGGCCCACAACATGTCTATGTGACAATTGTGAGATTCGCTAAAACGCTGTTGCCAACGCATTCCTCGCCGTAAAACACGATTTTGCTATAACGTAAATAATGTAAATGGTCAAAAAGTGGTCAAACTTGACGTGTGCTAACGGTCCAGCCCTGAAGACATCTACATGTCAGTTATGAGATTTTCGTCAAATGCCGTTGCCATGGAAACACAATGCTTGCCATGAAACACGGGTTTCTCATAACTTCAGTGGAAATGCTCCAAACGGCCCAAAACGTCACATGTTTGATAATGATGCAGCCCTCAAGACATTTAACTGTATTTTGGGGTGACATCATATACCGTTGCCATGGAGACAGATCACTCGCCATCAAACAAGATGTTTATGTTACTGCTGTAAGTCCTACAGAGATTGTTCGATCGGCCCGAAACTTCCCACGTTTGCCGACGGCCGAGCTCATCACTGCTCGCAGCTTTAATTGAGTTTGAAGTCCCTTACCTCCATCCCCTGTGTCTGTGGGGGGTGCTGAGGCTGAGCCTGGCTCTGTATCACGTCTGGAGGCTGCTGTTGTGTCTGGGGGGGGATCTGGGTTATCGGAGGCCCTCGTTGGGTTGGAGACTGCGGGGGGTTCGATCGAGGAGACTGGGGTCTCTCGCCCTGGATGAACGGGGGCGTGGGCTTGTGTTTGGTCTGCGGGGAAGCTGTGCTCTGGACGGAGGAGGAGGAGGAGGAGGAAGAGGAGGTCCTCGGCTTGGTGGGGGTGTGAGGAGGCGTGTAGGGAGGCGCAGGCATGGAGTGGGAGTGGGAGTGACGGTGTTTCCCCTGAGAGGAAACGCTGCCTCGACTCCCCTGGCTGCTCTGCTGGCGCATAGTCCGAGCCTCCTTTTTCGGTGGAGGTCCAATAACTCCTCCTCTTTCTCCTCCTCCTCCTCCTCTTTCTCCTCCTCCTCCTCCTCGTTCTCCTCCTCCTCTTCCTCCTCCTCCAACACCTCTTTCTTCTCCTCTTTCTCCTCCTTCTCCTCTTCCTCCTCCTCTTTCTCGTTCTCCTCGTTCTCCTCCTCCAATCAGAATCTCCTCGTGGTCTTTGCTTCGTGTTCGCTGACCTTTCACTTCCTGTCCTGGCTGAGTCATGATGGCGCTCTGCAGCTCGGGGCTCAACTCGCTGTCCTGGAAGGAGCTCATCTTTGGAGACATGAGCTCTGAGATTAAAGTAAAACAAAGTAATTAATTAGATTAATATGAATATTTAAAAGACAGGGCATGAATTTACTTTATTAGATAATCATGAAGTTACTACAGTACATTCAAGTTGAACCTTTTTAAAGGTCACCTGTTCTGCAAAACCCTCTTGTTCATGTCTCTTCTACATCAGCATGTGTCCCCTCTTCTTCATGTCTCTTCTGCATCAACATGTGTCCCCTCTTCTTCACGTCTCTTCTACATCAACATGTGTCCCCTCTTCTTCACGTCTCTTCTACATCAACATGTGTCCCCTCTTCTTCACGTCTCTTCTACATCAACACGTGTCCCCTCTTCTTCACGTCTCTTCTACATCAACACGTGTCCCCTCTTCTTCACGTCTCTTCTACATCAACATGTGTCCCCTCTTCTCCATGTCTCTTCTACATCAACATGTGTCCCCTCTTCTTCACTTCTCTTCTACATCAACATGTGTCCCCTCTTCTTCACGTCTCTTCTACATCAACATGTGTCCCCTCTTCTTCACGTCTCTTCTACATCAACATGTGTTCCCTCTTCTTCATGTCTCTTCTACATCAACATGTGTCCCCTCTTCTTCATGTCTCTTCTACATCAACATGTGTCCCCTCTTCTTCATGTCTCTTCTACATCAACATGTGTCCCCTCTTCTTCATGTCTCTTCTACATCAACATGTGTCCCCTCTTCTCCATGTCTCTTCTACATCAACATGTGTCCCCTCTTCTCCATGTCTCTTCTACATCAACATGTGTCCCCTCTTCTTCATGTCTCTTCTACATCAACATGTGTCCCCTCTTCCTCATGTCTCTTCTATATCAACATGTGTCCCCTCTTCTTCATGTCTCTTCTACATCAACATGTGTCCCCTCTTCTTCATGTCTCTTCTACATCAACATGTGTCCCGTCTTCTTCATGTCTCTTCTACATCAACATGTGTCCCCTCTTCTTCATGTCTCTTCTACATCAACATGTGTCCCCTCTGTGGAAAGAGACTCTGAAAGTTTCAGGAACAAAGATTCTCTCTCTTTTTGATCCATTTCTATAAAAACCTGTCTGAAAATGAGCCGATCAGATTTTGACCACTTTATGATGTCATAATGTTTCTTTTGGCTTGTGTAACCATTAGCCAATCAGCAACCAAGGTACCCCCTCTCCCCTTATCACCTGAATCTCCTCAGAGCACCATTGAGTTCATTCTGATCTGTTAGCTCACCGTCTGGAGGCGGGCTGTCTATCAACGTCGCTTCCTGCTGCTGTGTGATTGGTGGAGGCTTCTTCCCCCGACCATCTGATCCGCGCTGCATCTCAGCGAGACGCTTCACCGCCAGCATCAGCTTCTTCTGGTGGCCTGAAAACAATAACAACAGTACTTTAATTAAGATCACCTCTATACATTTACATACAGTATAAACTGGCAAAATTAGCTAAGTAAATTGCATATTTGTTGAGGTATAACATACAGAGACATGTATATTGTAGGACTCCATGTAATACTGTGTACCATATCGTTTATGTAAGCAGCTGCGACTACTACTGTGTTCATTGGATAGCGCTGTAGCACATGATGATGATGTCACTACCTGGGGTATAAGACTGTTGGAGTAACGCCCCTTCTCTCTCTGTCCTCAAGTCTCTTGACCTGTGTGCATCTAATAAATAACGGCGTGATGAATGGCTAAACTTGAACTGCTGAGAATAGTCACCTTTCTGCTGCAGAGAGACAAAAGGTACAAGTCTAAATCTGCTAACAATATTCTACATCAGGGGTTCCCAACCTTTTTTCCCAAGAGCCCCCCCAAATGACTCCGGTTGGAAGTTGCGCCCCCCCCACACACACACACACACACAAGGGGGGGGGGGGGGGGCGCAACAGCGGTAATTAAAGTTTAAAAGTCTCAAAAAGCTACAACTACTGTCACAAACTGGATGAATGTGAAGTATTGTGTTAAAGGAGGATGAAAGCGTAATTAAGGAGCACTGTTGGAGTGACTTTGATGGTTATTGGACTCAGGATTAATTCATTTGGATTCCCGCTGTATGAAGAAATTAAAGGACGGCGCAAGTGGAAACAATTCACAAAGGGATTAAACTGTTTAAAACACATGCTCAAAGTAAGCCGGATTTTGCCGATGTGTTTATGTGGATTCAAAAGTCGTAAATAATCTACAAAATGGAGGAGACCGATCTGATCGGAGCAACTGTGACAAATAATCCAACTGAAACCGGCATGGACAATGACTATGTTTTAAAAATGCGCTTATCCAGAAAAGCCCGGTTTGGACAATTTATGGGCAGAAGAAACATTTCTATAGAAAGAATTATACATTTCTGTCTTTTTATGCCTTTAATACTAACTTGAATTGTTATTCTAATTAATTATCAATTATTTTTTTGATTTTATTGTAATGTAGAGACAAGGCTTTTAGTGACAATCATGTATTGCTTTACAATTATATGTAAAAAATAAATAAAAGAAAGTCTAAATATGATATTTGGCCTCAAATCATCTGAGGCCTGGCGCCCCCCCTGCGATCTTTGGCGCCCCCCCAAGGGTTAGGGTTGGGAACCACTGTTCTACATCATTATCAATCAAAGAGTACACATGAGCTATTGCTATGAAGGCCCAAAGCAAGTATACAGAGGCAGAAGGTGAATTATTAACCTTACTTTCATTTGAACTTAAATTAACCACATATGAATGTGTTTCACAGATCTAACCTTGGGCTCGGTACGCTTGCACATTTCACATGTCATACTTTCAAATCTTCTTCATACGTACTGATGTCAAAACAATAACTTACCCAGTTTGATGATGCCTATTTCCTGCAGGTCCTCCCAGGTGATGTCGGTGATGAACTCGATGTTCTCGTAGCCGTTCTGAACCAACACCTGGTGGTACTGACTCAGCCCGATCGCAGACAGCCACTCGCCCAGATTGGCCTGGAGGAAAACACCAGAAGCAATCGATGAGATAAGATGGATCTTTATTAATCCCCGTGGGGAAAGACAGCACATGCGGGTTAGGTGGCGCTAACGCTGTGTTGTGTTTTACCAGCTTTAGAGGAGATGGACTTTTATTAATCCCTGTGGGGAAATTGTTTCTCTGCATTTGACCCATCCTAGTGTTAGGAGCAGTGTGCTGCCATTTTGAACGGCGCCCGGGGAGCAGTGTGGGGAATGGTGCCTTGCTCAGGGACACCTCGGTAGCACTTGGTCTTGCCGGGACTTGAACTGGTGACCTTCCAGTTGCCAAGCCAAGTCCCTATCGACTTCGTCACCACCGCCCCAAGTGTTTATTACTCTTAATAAAGCTTGTTTTTAGATATTTGCACATGCTTTCTGTTCGTTCTGCGTTTGTGTGTTCATCTAAAAAAGGCAAAAACAGCGTGGAAGCAGGAAAACACAAAGACAGGAAGTGGCACAAGGTGTTTTTTCAAAATAAAACAAAAAAACATGGTGTTGTGTTGTCAGTGTTGGGTTGCACTCACAGGTTTGTGGTCAGGCAGCCAATCATTGACACCCAGTTTGTTAATCTCTGACGTCATCTTCTTTCTGTGGCCGGGTTTAGTTATTCCAATCGCCGTCAGATCCTACACACACACGCACACATCACACACACACACACACACACACACACACGCACACACACACACACAAGTAAGGTACAGTCGTGGCATGTTCAGGCTTTTTCCTCCACACAATCTCCCCAAGACTCCAGCAGACACACACACACACACACACACACACACACACACACACACACACACACACACACACACTGTCTCTGTTACACACACACATAGAAGAAAACTTGCAACACAAAGAAACAGTACAGCGGGACATCTGATCAAAGCCTCGGTTGAAGCAGAAATGTCTCAAAATCATGTGAAAAGCAAAAGAGAATGTCTGCAGTGAAAAGGAAGCATCTGGAAAGAATCCGCTCTATAATATCCTTTAAATTCATAATTGTATACTCAATACACAAAGTAAGTGAATTGAAAATGAAAATGTACAGAGTTAGTTAAAACTGTTATTTATAAAGAAAATACATCATCAGGTGATTGTCGTTCTAGTTTTGTTTCTGTGTATTTCTTGAGGTGTAGACACGAGAACACACTTTTACAAACATACATGGACAATCATAACACTCCCACACACACACACACACACACACACACACACACACACACACACACACACACACACAGTTGAATAAATGATATGCAGATGCGACCCAAACACACGGTTGAATAGGCAAGATTACTACGACATATATTTTATTCACAATAGCCTTTTATAGTCAGCTCGGCTCTGAACCATTCAGCATGCACAGCCCCGAAGTGTAAGTACATGTACAAATAATTTATATATACTATAAATGATTTGCATGTAGGTGAGCGTGGCAGAGAGCATTCGTATAGTTATTTCAGAACAGGCAGTGTGGGAGGTGATCGGGGGGTCAGGAGGATGTGTGGGTATGTTGAGCTATTTCTAATAGAGTAGTGCAGGGATGATGTCATTCTGTAGTGGATCCTGAAAGTAGCATCACAAGGGCAGACCTCGAAACAAGCCAATGGGATTCCTCCATGTGATTTTGGATTACTGCAGAAAATAATCTCTGTGTCAAACAAACGTTTATGATACTGACACGTTGAGTTCAGCCGGATAATCTCCACATATTAACACCACTTTATGATTTCTGAAGTAAAAAGCTAATGTTGGGCTATAAAGGAACTACAGCACGGTCACATGACTTCACGTCACCACCGCTAAGCTAAAGGTGGCTAATGTTGGGCTATAAAGGAACTACAGCACGGTCACATGACTTCACGTCACCACCGCTAAGCTAAAAGTGGCTAATGTTGGGCTATAAAGGAACTACAGCACGGTCACATGACTTCACATCACCACCGCTAAGCTAAAGGTGGCTAATGTTGGGCTATAAAGGAACTACAGCACGGTCACATGACTTCACGTCACCACCGCTAAGCTAAAAGTGGCTAATGTTGGGCTATAAAGGAACTACAGCACGGTCACATGACTTCACGTCACCACCGCTAAGCTAAAGGAGGCTAATGTTGGGCTATAAAGGAACTACAAGACGGTCACATGACTTCACGTCACCACCGCTAAGCTAAAGGTGGCTAATGTTGGGCTATAAAGGAACTACAGCACGGTCACATGACTTCACGTCACCACCGCTAAGCTAAAGGTGGCTAATGTTGGGCTATAAAGGAACTACAGCACGGTCACATGACTTCACGTCACCACCGCTAAGCTAAAGGAGGCTAATGTTGGGCTATAAAGGAACTACAGCACGGTCACATGACTTCACATCACCACCGCTAAGCTAAAGGTGGCTAATGTTGGGCTATAAAGGAACTACAGCACGGTCACATGACTTCACGTCACCACCGCTAAGCTAAAGGAGGCTAATGTTGGGCTATAAAGGAACTACAGCACGGTCACATGACTTCACATCACCACCGCTAAGCTAAAGGTGGCTAATGTTGGGCTATAAAGGAACTACAGCACGGTCACATGACTTCACGTCACCACCGCTAAGCTAAAGGAGGCTAATGTTGGGCTATAAAGGAACTACAGCACGGTCACATGACTTCACGTCACCACCGCTAAGCTAAAGGTGGCTAATGTTGGGCTATAAAGGAACTACAGCACGGTCACATGACTTCACGTCACCACCGCTAAGCTAAAGGAGGCTAATGTTGGGCTATAAAGGAACTACAGCACGGTCACATGACTTCACATCACCACCGCTAAGCTAAAGGCGGCTAATGTCGGGCTATAAAGGAACTACAGCAAGGTCACATGACTTCACGTCACCACCGCTAAGCTAAAGGCGGCTAATGTCGGGCTATAAAGGAACTACAGCACGGTCACATGACTTCACGTCACCACCGTTAAGCTAAAGGTGGCTAATGTTGGGCTATAAAGGAACTACAGCACGGTCACATGACTTCACTTCACCACCGCTAAGCTAAAGGTTGCTAATGTTGGGCTATAAAGGAACTACAGCACGGTCACATGACTTCACGTCACCACCACTAAGCTAAAGGTGGCTAATGTTGGGCTATAAAGGAACTACAGCACGGTCACATGACTTCACGTCACCACCGCTAAGCTAAAGGCGGCTAATGTCGGGCTATAAAGGAACTACAGCACGGTCACATGACTTCACGTCACCACCGCTAAGCTAAAGGCGGCTAATGTTGGGCGTGATGACGTTTAGTCGTCTCATTTAGACTCTTGTTAGCAACCTCTGTTTTTAAATTGGGGTATTTACTGACGTATTTTATATCGTAGAACAAAACGTGAAAATCTCTCCAGCTTGTGTTAACCACAGAACTTATTTCAGGCTAACAACCAAAAACCCATTCAGAAAACCATTGACTTTTTACACGTCACCACTGCTAAGCTAAAGGCAGCTAAAGTTCTGTAGGTTGACGTTTAGTAGTTACGTTACGCTTGCTAGGCAGATGGCAGAGCAAACGTCAAATGTCTTTGATGAGAGCCAAGAGACTCAACTGCACAGTGTTTGAACCTTTATATGGATGTTTACTGTACTCTTTACTTGCAACTACTATTGATATACAGTTAAATGTCGTCCATGTATTAGATTTATATCGCTTTGATTCACAATGCATTTAAATTACTAGGATTTCCGTATTGAAACAACAGACTGGGGTAAATGGAAACCCCTAAAAAAGTTATAATTTTAAGCATTTTTGCAGAGAGTTAGAGTAGAGTATTTTTCGACAATAGAGTTAAAAAGCTTAATTTCCATTTCATATTTATTAAAGTTAGTGTCCAGTTGTTGTTACCAGAAGTGTTTCTCAGGTATCTAAGAGAGACCAGGTGAAGGGTGTAAGGTTTGACAGTAGGTGGGAAAAGGATAGTGCTCTTCAAGAACTTTCTAAGGGAAATGGTACACATGCATCTGGGAAACATCAAGGACGGCACATTTCAAAGTCGTGCAGACTGGTTTCCATTGTGGTCCTTGCAGGTGCCTCTCTGGGGGTCAGGGGTCAGATGCCTTACCTCCGGGGTCATTCGGCTAATGGTGGGCAAGTCATAGCCCGCGGATAGGAAGTTTGGAGCGTAGACCTGCAGCTGAAAGTCGCACAGCCATTGGACAACGGCCTCTGAGCTCTACGGAGAGAAGACAGGGGGGATGCTGTGATTGGCTCTGAGTCTTCTTGGCAACAGCCACTTTTCTCTCAACAGGGCCAAGTAGGGCCATCAGGGGCCAATAATTAGCATTTATAACACCAAAACAAATAAATATATCATAATAAAGATGCCCATAGTGCCTTGAATTAGTCCTGCTTGGCCCTGTAGTGAAAACCAGGCTAACGTTAGGAGGGGGAAAGGCCCTGCTCTTTAAACACAAGGCTTATAATATATTGTATTAGTTAAGTTATGTACCTCTGTCAAGTCTTTCCTATGACTAGAGAAACAAAAACCCTTTCAAAAAAGTTTGTGGCCAAACAGAAAAAAGCAAGTAAGTGTAGATACCCACTTGTGTTGTTGATTTTATGAATTTTAGCCTGTAAAGTGTCTGTGGATACCCTAAAAATACAATGTATTATTATGAATATATATATTAAAGATTAGACCTAGAAAATGGATCACAAGATTTGTATTTATGCACCTCTTGGAATATGACTTAAAGATCTCTCAACAAGGCAAGGCAAGGCAAGTTTATTTATATAGCACTTTTCAACACAAGGCAATTCAAAGTGCTTGACAAAAAATGAAAGACATTAAGAAAATGGCATTTAAAAAAGAAAAGCGAATAAAATAAACATTAAAAGAAAAAATACAGTGATAAAAGTTACAGTGCAGTCTAAGATATGAATAGTTCAATTAAAAGCAGCGACAAAAAGAAAAGTCTTCTTGCTGGATTTAAAAGTAGTCAGAGTTGCAGCGGACCTGCAGGTTTCTGGGAGTTTGTTCCAGATATTTGGAGCATAATAACTGAACGCTGCTTCTCCATGTTTAGTTCTGACTCTGGGGACAGAAAGCTGACCAGTCCCTGAAGACCTGAGAGATCTGGATGGTTCATAATTTAGCAGGAGGTCAGAAATGTATTTTGGGCCTAAACCATTCAGTGCTTTATAAACCAGCAGCAGTATTTTGAAATCTATTCTTTGACACACAGGAAGCCAGTGTAAAGACTTCAGAACAGGAGTGATGTGATCCACTTTCTTAGTGTTAGTGAGGACTCGAGCAGCGGCGTTCTGAATCAGCTGCAGCTTTCTAATAGATTTTTTAGTGAGACCTGTGAAGACACCATTGCAGTAGTCCAGTCTACTGAAGATAAAAGCATGGACAAGTTTTTCCAAATCCTGCTGTGACATTAGTCTTTTAATCCTAGATATATTCTTTAGGTGATAGTAGGCTGATTTAGTAACTGTTTTAATGTGACTGTTGAAACTCAGGTCAGAGTCCATGACTACACCTAGATTTCTGGCTTTATCTGTTGTTTTGAACATTGCAGACTGAAGCTCAGCGCTAACTTTTATACGTTCTGCCTTGGCTCCAAAAACCATTACCTCAGTTTTATCTTTGTTTAATTGGAGAAAGTTCTGACACATCCAGTCATTGATTTGTTCAATGCACTTACTCAGTGTTTGAATTGGAGCATAGTCTCCTGGTGAAATTGTTACGTAAATTTGTGTGTCATCGGCATAGCTATGGTAACTTATTTTGTTGTTCTTCATTATCTGAGCCAGTGGTAGCATGTAGACGTTAAAGAGAAGAGGCCCCAAGATGGAGCCTTGAGGAACCCCACATGTCATATTTGCCAACTCAGATGTGTATTTACCTATAGAAACAAAGTTGTTTCTGTCCTTTAAGTAGGATTCAAACCAATTTAGAACTGTTTCCGAAAGTCCCACCCAGTTTTCCAGTCGGTCTAGTAATATGTTGTGGTCAACAGTGTCAAACGCAGCACTGAGATCTAATAATACTGACACTGAAGTTCTGCCACTGTCTGTGTTTAAGTGGATGTCATTGAAGACCTTTACAAGAGCAGTCTCAGTGCTGTGGTTTGGACGAAAGCCTGACTGGAACACATCAAAACAGTTATTTAAATGCAAGAAGTTACTCAACTGAAAAACAACTTTTTCAATGATTTTACCTAGAAATGGGAGGTTTGATATGGGCCTGTAATTGTTCATCACTGAAGCATCTAGATTATTCTTTTTTAAGAGCGGTTTAATGACTGCAGTTTTCAGGGCCTGTGGAAAAACACCTGAGTGAAGAGATTTGTTTACTATATGAAGTAGATCTGAGGCCATGCAAGGCAAAACATCTTTGAAAAATCCTGTTGGAATAATATCAAGGCAGCAGGAGGAGGATTTCAGAAGTTGAATAATGTCCTCTAGGTTTTTATCATTAATCTGATGGAATTGTGTCATGGTGTTTGAATTGATGTTAAGTGGACACAGAGACAACACATTTGCTGTTCCTGATGCAGAGGCACTGAGTGCTTGTCTGATTTTCTGAATGTTGTCAGTGAAGAAGGCAAAATCATTGCACGCCCTGGTGGATAGAAATTCAGAGGCTACTGACACTGGGGGGTTAGTTAGTCTGTCGACGGTAGCAAACAAGGCACGTGCGTTGTTTTTGTTTTTGGTAATGATGTCAGAGAAGAACGATTGTCCTGCGTTTTTCAATTCCAAATTATAAAGGCCAAGTCTCTCTTTATAGATTTCAAAGTGAACCTGGAGATTTGTTTTTCGCCACCTGCGTTCAGCTTTTCGACATTCTCTTTTTTCTGTTTTCACGGTCATGGCCTTTCTCCATGGAGATATTTTCTTCCCAGTCACTTCCTTTACCTTAGTTGGAGCAATGGCATCTATAACATTTTTAATTTTTGAATTAAAACGATCTACTAGCTAATTTACTGAGATGTTAGCAGGGGCAAGTGTGGAAGAAAAATTCTGAGTAAACATTTCCCTAGTGTTTTCAGTTAAATATCGCTTTGTGGTTACCTCTTTCTGAACATTTTTGTGAACAGAAATAGAGCTCTCAAAGAAAACACAGGAATGGTCAGAGAGTGCAACATCAGTCACCACAACCTTAGAGATATTCAGACCCTTTGAGATAAGTAAGTCCAGAGTGTGCCCCTTATTGTGCGTGGGCTCCGTCACATGCTGAGTCAGTCCATAGCTATCAAGAACACAAAACAGTTCTTTTGCCCCTCTGTCCTGGGGGTTGTCAACATGGATGTTAAAATCACCAACAATGACTAGACGATCAAAGTCAATACACACTATAGACAGCAGTTCAGTAAAGTCATCAAAAAAGCTTGCACAGTATTTGGGTGGTCTATAGATATTTAGGAACAGAGCTCGAGAGGAGCATTTCAGCTGAAGGGCCACATATTCAAAAGAAGCAAAGTTCCCATAAGATGTCTTCCTGCATTGAAGGGAATCATTGAACAGAATAGCAACTCCACCCCCTTTCTTATGCATTCTTTCCTGACTCATAAAACTAAAGTTGGGAGGGGTTGATTCGATAAGAACAGCTGCACTGTTATTTTGTTCAATCCAAGTTTCTGTTAAAAACATAAAATCGAGATTGTGCTCAGTGATAAAATCATTGATTAAAAATGTTTTTCCTGCCAAAGACCTGACATTTAATAAAGCTAGTTTAAGTTTGTTGAACACACTATCAGTCAGGTTTTTTGTAACAAGCTGTGGCTGACATGGAATCA
>JAPTMU010000047.1:199916-217416 GCA_028583405.1 Pogonophryne albipinna
TCGATGTTCACAGAGAGGCATGACAAACAATACATGAAAGCTTTAATCAATGCCCTTGTCCATATTTGTAATACTCACGCTTAAACACACATGAATTACAGGGTAGAGTGTGTGTGTGGTACCTTCACCCCTCGGCTGTCAGATATTAGCATTTAAAGCAGAACATTTGGGCAACTGAACAAGATATCTGGAGTTGTGTTCTTTCATTCTGAGTGTATCTGGTAATGATATTGAATCTCCTTTAAGCTCTGTGTAGCGACTGATGTCAAAAAAGGCCTTAAATTAGATTAGCACTTAACTGAGGCGAGATCAAAGAGTATATGTTGGAGCAGCAACAAGCTGAACGAACTGAAAATACAACATTGATAAATTATAAGTTGATTAAATGATAGGTCGTGTAAGCAATGGTTTCCAATTCACACTTTAGCAATGTTAGCTTTTTGTTCAATAGTAATGATAATATGTTAAAAGGTTCAATCACTGCATCAGTCCATATTTCAACTGTTCACACTTAAACACACACGAGTTACAGGGTAGAGTGTGTGTGTGTGTGTGTGTGTGTGTGTGTGTGTTTTACCTTCACCCCCTCGGACTGTGCGTGCATCACGTGAACGCTGCCGGCGCTCTGACCGCTGCCCGACGACCGAACACTGGTCACACTGCCAGAACTGCCCAAACTGCTGCGGTCCCCACCTGCAACACACACACACACACACACACACACACACACACACACACACACACACACACACACACACACACACACACACATACACACATTCACACACACACATTCACACGCATGCATGCAACCGCCCGAACAATATGTATAGATATTGTGCAAACAAATGCACACATGCAACAAACAGATGGATGCATACAGTCACACACACACACACACACACACACACACGTACGCGCACACACACACGCACACACACACACACACACACACACACACACACACACACACACACACACACACACACACACACATTGAGTGGTTTAGCTGATATCCAAAGCAACGTGGCAACAGGTGTGACTCTCCTTTGAAATGCACTGGGCAGCATGTAGTTTGACAGACAGACAGGTGACGAACGACTGAGCAACAAACACAGGAAGTGGAGTCAACAAGACACACTTTTTGCTTCCACACACACACACACACACACACACACACACACACACACACACACACACACACACACACACACACACACACACACACACACACACACACACACACACACACACACACACACACACACACACACACACACACACACACACACACACACACACACACACACACACACACACACACACACACCTTTTCTCCCTACGTTGCTTCCTTCTCCATGCATCCAGTGGACAGACACACAGTAGACCGATGCAGATGCCTGCCGTCTAAACATAAGCTACTGAGTTCAGCTGATCTATAGATGGAAGCAGGAGCGGGTCAAAGAGTATCTGAAAGCCTTCAAACATCGTTTAGCTCAACGAAGTGGCTGTTATTTTGTATATATTGATTGTTGTGCTTTTATTTACGTTTTAATGTGTGCATATGTATAAATGTGTCTGTTGATTGTGTATAGATATATACATATTTCTATTTGTATTTGTTTTTGTATTGAAACGGTATTTCGATCTCTCTCTCTGGACACACAAACTGAAAGATTGACAATAAAGTTGACTTTGAAATGGATGCACGATTGGGTTCTCAAAACTGAAAACAACTCAGCGTGAGAGGCATGTGAAGAGGGAACGTACACACACGGCTGTTTTACACGAGATATGAGATAAGACTGAACAGCTGCCACACGTCAAAATGACTTTACACACACATTGATCTGCTTCAACAAGGTCATTACATTTCAAAGAGAGTCCAAACTGGACTATTTAACAGCCTTTTAAAATGCAGAGAAATAACCGAAAATGTCATAAAGAAACTCGGATATTGAGTCTAAAAAAATCGTATTAGTAGATGGCTTTTTATTTCATAATTCCTACCAAATATGTCCCGAAAAAAACCATAATAGCATCTTTGGAAGTGATTACATCGTATAACACTTTATTTACCCGACAAAACCATCGATACACAAAGCAGTGTGTATTGTCGTTCTAATATCCTATATTAGTTTTGCCTTTACTTCACAGGAGAATGAGTGATCCAGAAACATTGGAGATGCTTCCGGTCTTTGGTGCAGTTTAGAATGATGTTTATTTAGAGTTTACATTCCCAAGGTTTAATGATTGAGTGAATGGTTGTTGTATCTGAGCAGGGGTTAGATCTGTATGCTCTTATTGCTGTTAGAGACAGTATTTCCTTTTTTTATAAGAAAGGCCACCTAATTGTGACGTCTGTAGTCAACACACTATAAAGGACTACAACTCCTCTAAAGTGACAGAGATGGGCATACCTGTACTTTCTACTTCTTACATGTTGAACCCAAATACCTGTACTTTCTACTTCTCACATGTTGAACCCAAATACCTGTACTTTCTACTTCTTACATGTTGAACCCAAATACCTGTACTTTCTACTTCTCACATGTTGAACCCAAATACCTGTACTTTCTACTTCTTACATGTTGAACCCAAATACCTGTACTTTCTACTTCTTACATGTTGAACCCAAATACCTGTACTTTCTACTTCTTACATGTTGAACACAAATACCTGTACTTTCTACTTCTTACATGTTGAACCCAAATACCTGTACTTTCTACTTCTTACATGTTGAACACAAATACCTGTACTTTCTACTTCTTACATGTTGAACCCAAATACCTGTACTTTCTACTTCTTACATGTTGAACCCAAATACCTGTACTTTCTACTTCTTACATGTTGAACCCAAATACCTGTACTTTCTACTTCTTACATGTTGAACACAAATACCTGTACTTTCTACTTCTTACATGTTGAACACAAATACCTGTACTTTCTACTTCTCACATGTTGAACTCAAATACCTGTACTTTCTACTTCTTACATGTTGAACCCAAATACCTGTACTTTCTACTTCTTACATGTTGAACACAAATACCTGTACTTTCTACTTCTTACATGTTGAACACAAATACCTGTACTTTCTACTTCTTACATGTTGAACACAAATACCTGTACTTTCTACTTCTTACATGTTGAACACAAATACCTGTACTTTCCACTTCTTACATGTTGAACTCAAATACCTGTACTTTCTACTTCTCACATGTTGAACCCAAATACCTGTACTTTCTACTTCTTACATGTTGAACACAAATACCTGTACTTTCCACTTCTTACATGTTGAACACAAATACCTGTACTTTCTACTTCTTACATGTTGAACTCAAATACCTGTACTTTCTACTTCTCACATGTTGAACCCAAATACCTGTACTTTCTACTTCTTACATGTTGAACACAAATACCTGTACTTTCTACTTCTTACATGTTGAACACAAATACCTGTACTTTCTACTTCTCACATGTTGAACACAAATACCTGTACTTTCTACTTCTTACATGTTGAACTCAAATACCTGTACTTTCTACTTCTCAAATGTTGAACCCAAATACCTGTACTTTCCACTTCTTACATGTTGAACACAAATACCTGTACTTTCTACTTCTTACATGTTGAACACAAATACCTGTACTTTCTACTTCTTACATGTTGAACTCAAATACCTGTACTTTCTACTTCTCACATGTTGAACCCAAATACCTGTACTTTCCACTTCTTACATGTTGAACACAAATACCTGTACTTTCTACTTCTCACATGTTGAACACAAATACCTGTACTTTCTACTTCTTACATGTTGAACTCAAATACCTGTACTTTCTACTTCTTACATGTTGAACTCAAATACCTGTACTTTCTACTTCTTACATGTTGAACACAAATACCTGTACTTTCCACTTCTTACATGTTGAACTCAAATACCTGTACTTTCTACTTCTCACATGTTGAACCCAAATACCTGTACTTTCCACTTCTTACATGTTGAACACAAATACCTGTACTTTCTACTTCTTACATGTTGAACTCAAATACCTGTACTTTCTACTTCTCACATGTTGAACCCAAATACCTGTACTTTCCACTTCTTACATGTTGAACTCAAATACCTGTACTTTCTACTTCTTACATGTTGAACCCAAATACCTGTACTTTCTACTTCTTACATGTTGAACACAAATACCTGTACTTTCTACTTCTTACATGTTGAACACAAATACCTGTACTTTCTACTTCTTACATGTTGAACACAAATACCTGTACTTTCTACTTCTTACATGTTGAACACAAATACCTGTACTTTCCACTTCTTACATGTTGAACTCAAATACCTGTACTTTCTACTTCTCACATGTTGAACCCAAATACCTGTACTTTCTACTTCTTACATGTTGAACACAAATACCTGTACTTTCCACTTCTTACATGTTGAACACAAATACCTGTACTTTCTACTTCTTACATGTTGAACTCAAATACCTGTACTTTCTACTTCTCACATGTTGAACCCAAATACCTGTACTTTCTACTTCTTACATGTTGAACACAAATACCTGTACTTTCCACTTCTTACATGTTGAACACAAATACCTGTACTTTCTACTTCTTACATGTTGAACTCAAATACCTGTACTTTCCACTTCTTACATGTTGAACTCAAATACCTGTACTTTCTACTTCTCACATGTTGAACCCAAATACCTGTACTTTCCACTTCTTACATGTTGAACACAAATACCTGTACTTTCTACTTCTCACATGTTGAACACAAATACCTGTACTTTCTACTTCTTACATGTTGAACTCAAATACCTGTACTTTCTACTTCTTACATGTTGAACTCAAATACCTGTACTTTCTACTTCTTACATGTTGAACACAAATACCTGTACTTTCCACTTCTTACATGTTGAACTCAAATACCTGTACTTTCTACTTCTCACATGTTGAACCCAAATACCTGTACTTTCCACTTCTTACATGTTGAACCCAAATACCTGTACTTTCTACTTCTTACATGTTGAACACAAATACCTGTACTTTCTACTTCTTACATGTTGAACACAAATACCTGTACTTTCTACTTCTTACATGTTGAACCCAAATACCTGAACTTTCTACTTCTCTCATTTTCCAAACAGCTGGTTCCTTTAGTCTGAATGTGTGTTTGGTGGCGTGATCATTATTCTTTAGAGTCATTGCGTGCCTATTGATTTGAACACGATCCGTGTATCCATCATTTCCTGGTCTTCTCTAAAGAAGAGGGACCAATGGAAACGTTGTCATGTTGCCGTTGTTCAGCATGGAAACATTCATTAGCTAACAATGACATTATTGTTCTATTAATATAAAGGGAGGTCAGGTACTCTTTAAAGCAGCTGCTAGTTATGGGTACTTTTTACTGAAGTACATTTCAAAGCCTCTTTACTTTTACTTGAGTAAAGAAGTTTAGTCAGTACTTCTACTTTTACCAGAGTATTTTTAAACACGAGTATCTGTACTTCTACTTGAGGAAAGGATGTGTGTACTTTTGCCATCTCTGAGCTTTGTGCATATGGCAATTTGAATCTTTGAATCTTTTGAACGGCCGTCAGATACTGTTTGCCCGCTGGTTGGAGTTTAAGGATTCGGGGTTGAGGGCAGTTACCTGCCGTGGGTTTGCGCAGAACCCAGATCTCTTCGTTGGAGCCTCCTTGGGGCCCGCAGGACGTGGTGGGGGAGCTGTGAGGACTGACCTCTGAGCCGCGGCAACCTTCAACACAGAACACCACCGTTAGCCGCTAACCGACCCTAAACTGTCCCAGGAAGCAATGCTATCCCTTTGCTGTCAGATATTAGCATTTAAAGCAGAACATTTGGGCAACTGAACAAGCTTTCTGGAGTTGTGTTTTTGTTTCTGAGTGTAACTGGTAAACTTCGATATTGAATCTCCTTTAAGCTCTGTGTAGCGACTGATATAAAAAAAGTCGCTAATACTGAGGCAAGATCAAATAATAGGCTATGTATGCTAGTAGCATGCTATGCAGCAAATATATAAATATTTTTGTCAGCTTTGGGGAAGCTGAACGAACTTCATTATTAGTTGATATGGCTAACATGTAAGCAATGGTTGCCATTCAACCTTTAGCTACGTTAGCTTTTTGTGATGATATATTTTGATGAGAATACTTTTCTACTTTTACTTGAGGAACATTTTGAATGCAGGACTTTACTGAAACAGAGTATTCCTACACTCTGGTACTTCTACTTTTACTCAAGTACAAGATCTGAGTACTTCTACTTTTACTCAAGTACAAGATCTGAGTACTTCTACTCAAGTACAATATTTGAGTACTCCTCCCACCTCTGCCCTTACAAATAAATTCAACTTCACTTCATTTCAACAACGGACATTTCTAATTACTTTAGCAGATTGCTGCTGTTGTAATTATATATTTTTTAAAAGAAGGGTGACGTGGGGTTAATTAAATAAATTCAAATTTATCTGCAAAAAATACGGAAAATACAGAGGGGTCATAAGGAGAGCTGGGAGATGGGATTAAAGGCGCATAAGGAAGGTTTTTTTTAAAAGGATATTTCAAACTAACTCACACACCACACTCTCATACTCGCAACACACACACACACACACAGTTATACACAGAGAAAATACAGCATATATATATATGAAAACATTTATATACCCATAGTACATAAATAAATCCATAATGTGAATATCTGTGTGTACAAACACATATATATGCCATAATGTACATACACATACATATATAATATGTGTTGGATTATATATGTAAGTCTCATCAGAATGGGGCTGCTGTCGTGCATTTGGAGAGTGTCATAAACCATTATAACCATCCTAATAAGGTTTATAAATGGTTTATATGTGTGGCAAACAGTGCTCAGAGAAACACGTCAACAAGTTCCATTTGCTTTCATGTAGTTCTGCAGATCCTCTTTGTGCACATTTTGAATCCCTCCAAGAGAAACAAAGGACTGAACAGTCAGCTTTCAAAGGCTTTGATTTGACTTCAAGCTTCTGTAAGTTTAAAAAGAAATGTTTTCAGCACTTATGAACAACAAATAGGGAAAGTATGTTGACCTGATTTAGTTATAAGTAAATGCATAGTATTTTTCTCCATAGCAAAGTGCAGAGATGACGGAGTTTTTGTAGTTCAAACTTGAAGTTAACATCTCCCTGGTTCCCTCGACAAAAAGCCAATAGGATTTTCACGACTCCACATCACCACAGCTAATGTTGGGCAAAAAGGAACTACAGCACGGTCACATGACTTCACGTTACCACCGCTAAGCTGAAGGTGGCTAATGTTGGGCTATAAAGGAACTACAGCACGGTCACATGACTTCACGTCACCACCGCTAAGCTAAAGGTGGCTAATGTTGGGCTATGAAGGAACTACAGCACAGTCACATGACTTCACGTCACCACCGCTAAGCTAAAGGAGGCTAATGTTGGGCTATGAAGGAACTACAGCACAGTCACATGACTTCACTTCACCACCGCTAAGCTAAAGGAGGCTAATGTTGGGCTATGAAGGAACTACAGCACGGTCACATGACTTCACGTTACCACCGCTAAGCTAAAGGAGGCTAATGTTGGGCTATGAAGGAACTACAGCACGGTCACATGACTTCACGTCACCACTGCTAAGCTAAAGGTGGCTAATGTTGGGCTATAAAGGAACTACAGCACGGTCACATGACTTCACGTTACCACCGCTAAGCTGAAGGAGGCTAATGTTGGGCTATAAAGGAACTACAGCACGGTCACATGACTTCACGTTACCACCGCTAAGCTGAAGGAGGCTAATGTTGGGCTATAAAGGAACTACAGCACGGTCACATGACTTCACGTCACCACCGCTAAGCTGAAGGAGGCTAATGTTGGGCTATAAAGGAACTGCAGCACGGTCACATGACTTCACGTCACCACCGCTAAGCAGAAGGAGGCTAATGTTGGGCTATAAAGGAACTGCAGCACGGTCACATGACTTCACATCACCACCGCTAAGCTAAAGGTGCTAATGTTGGGCTATAAAGGAACTGCAGCACGGTCACATGACTTCACGTCACCACCGCTAAGCTGAAGGAGGCTAATGTTGGGCTATAAAGGAACTACAGCACGGTCACATGACTTCACGTTACCACCGCTAAGCTGAAGGAGGCTAATGTTGGGCTATAAAGGAACTGCAGCACGGTCACATGACTTCACGTTACCACCGCTAAGCTGAAGGTGGCTAATGTTGGGCTATAAAGGAACTACAGCACGGTCATATGACTTCACGTTACCACCGCTAAGCTAAAGGTGGCTAATGTTGGGCTATAAAGTAACTACAGCACGGTCACATGACTTCACGTTACCACCGCTAAGCTAAAGGAGGCTAATGTTGGGCTATAAAGGAACTACAGCACGGTCACATGACTTCACATCACCACCGCTAAGCTAAAGGTGCTAATGTTGGGCTATAAAGGAACTGCAGCACGGTCACATGACTTCACGTTACCACCGCTAAGCTGAAGGAGGCTAATGTTGGGCTATAAAGGAACTACAGCACGGTCACATGACTTCACGTTACCACCGCTAAGCTGAAGGAGGCTAATGTTGGGAGATAAAGGAACTGCAGCACGGTCACATGACTTCACGTTACCACCGCTAAGCTGAAGGAGGCTAATGTTGGGCTATAAAGGAACTGCAGCACGGTCACATGACTTCACGTCACCACCCCTAAGCTAAAGGAGGCTAATGTTGGGCTATAAAGGAACTGCAGCACGGTCACATGACTTCACGTTACCACCGCTAAGCTGAAGGAGGCTAATGTTGGGCTATAAAGGAACTGCAGCACGGTCACATGACTTCACGTTACCACCGCTAAGCTGAAGGAGGCTAATGTTGGGCTATAAAGGAACTACAGCACGGTCACATGACTTCACGTTACCACCGCTAAGCTGAAGGAGGCTAATGTTGGGCTATAAAGGAACTACAGCACGGTCACATGACTTCACGTCACCACCGCTAAGCTGAAGGAGGCTAATGTTGGGCTATAAAGGAACTGCAGCACGGTCACATGACTTCACGTCACCACCGCTAAGCAGAAGGAGGCTAATGTTGGGCTATAAAGGAACTGCAGCACGGTCACATGACTTCACATCACCACCGCTAAGCTAAAGGTGCTAATGTTGGGCTATAAAGGAACTGCAGCACGGTCACATGACTTCACGTCACCACCGCTAAGCTGAAGGAGGCTAATGTTGGGCTATAAAGGAACTACAGCACGGTCACATGACTTCACGTTACCACCGCTAAGCTGAAGGAGGCTAATGTTGGGCTATAAAGGAACTGCAGCACGGTCACATGACTTCACGTTACCACCGCTAAGCTGAAGGTGGCTAATGTTGGGCTATAAAGGAACTACAGCACGGTCATATGACTTCACGTTACCACCGCTAAGCTAAAGGTGGCTAATGTTGGGCTATAAAGTAACTACAGCACGGTCACATGACTTCACGTTACCACCGCTAAGCTAAAGGAGGCTAATGTTGGGCTATAAAGGAACTACAGCACGGTCACATGACTTCACATCACCACCGCTAAGCTAAAGGTGCTAATGTTGGGCTATAAAGGAACTGCAGCACGGTCACATGACTTCACGTTACCACCGCTAAGCTGAAGGAGGCTAATGTTGGGCTATAAAGGAACTACAGCACGGTCACATGACTTCACGTTACCACCGCTAAGCTGAAGGAGGCTAATGTTGGGAGATAAAGGAACTGCAGCACGGTCACATGACTTCACGTTACCACCGCTAAGCTGAAGGAGGCTAATGTTGGGCTATAAAGGAACTGCAGCACGGTCACATGACTTCACGTCACCACCCCTAAGCTAAAGGAGGCTAATGTTGGGCTATAAAGGAACTGCAGCACGGTCACATGACTTCACGTTACCACCGCTAAGCTGAAGGAGGCTAATGTTGGGCTATAAAGGAACTGCAGCACGGTCACATGACTTCACGTTACCACCGCTAAGCTGAAGGAGGCTAATGTTGGGCTATAAAGGAACTACAGCACGGTCACATGACTTCACGTCACCACCGCTAAGCTAAAGGTGGCTAATGTTGGGCTATAAAGGAACTAAAGCAGTCACATGACTTCACGTCACCACCGCTAAACTAAAGGTGGCTAATGTTGGGCTATAAAGGAACTACAGCACGGTCACATGACTTCACGTCACCACCGCTAAGCTAAAGGTGGCTAATGTTGGGCTATGAAGGAACTACAGCACGGTCACATGACTTCACGTCACCTGAAGGATGAGGACCATTGACTTTCAGACGAGGGAACAGGAAAGTGCTAAAATGCTGACTCATTTCTGGGTTTAGGACTCATTCCTGAATTCACAGTTTTCAGGCTTACTGTGTGACAGTTATTTTTGCGTAGAGGGGTTTATTCTCTTGGAGGAAACAAAATGGTGACCAGTAAAGTTTCCCATTTACAGAACAGAAATGTCAAAGTCAGTGAATACCTTACCTGCAAAACATCCCATGTGACACATTTTTCTAACAATAAATGTTATGTCCCTTACATAACACATTTTCAATTAAATATATTCTTAATTTCTAAGCTGAAAAGAAAATATCCCTGGTTAATGTCATCAAAGCTTTACCTTTACCTCTAAATGTAAACATCTTTAACGGCAATCTTTCCCAAAACAAAAAGACAATTTTGCCGAGACTCATTAGGTGTGGTCTTGAAATGGTTAAAATTAACAATTGTGTTTCAGCACAATCCCCCGTCCAAAACCGGGCACTATCTTAACTTTACTATTCCCACCCTTCACCACCAACACACACACTCTCACACACACATTGAGGGTATAAGTGCAAGGTGGGTAAGTGGTGTTAAAATGATCAGACGTGACAATAACACGCAAGACGAGGCAGGACAGAACGAAAACACACAGTCTGGTCAGGAGAGGGATGTGTGTGATGTCTGGGGTTCAGAAACTTGCAGGATTTGTCTTGGTGAAAGTTACTGATGTACGGGGGGAAGAGGAAAGAACGAAGAGGAAGATGAAGGAAAAATAAGGAAAAACGAAAAGACATTTAAATAAGGCACAAACTAAATCAGGTGAACAGAGGTCTGAGGCAAAATGGTGAGTTTCTACCACCCAACATCTATTCTTCCTCACTAGCGTAGGTATTCACTAAAGATTCTTCAATTAAGTGGGTCCTAATGTCAATCACTACCAATTTAACAAGAATTACAGGTTGTTCAGAGGCTATATCCATTTAATTATGACGTTTTGCATATAGGTGTCAAGCAAATAATTACAGTTACTCAAAGACTGTACATTTTCTTGTACATTTTCTAGTTTTTTTACTTTTTAGAGGTAATTTAGAGGTGCTTGTTTACACATTTTATTACGTTTGGAAGCTAATTTAACCGACTACTAGCGACAGATGCTAGCCTATTTTAATAATGGATCGTTTCTGGAGTTATTGATGGATGTGTTACCTATGCAAAGAGCCAAGCTAGATGCTTCTGTGCTAAGCTAAGCTATGCTAACCACAGCTTAACATCAAAGCTAAGAGTAGTGAAAAAAGATGCTAGCCTAGCTTAACAACATGTATTTTTTGGGACTAATTGATGGATGTGTTACCTATGCAAAGAGCCAAGCTAGGTGCTTCTGTGCTATGCTAAGCTAAGCGTCTACTAGCAGAGTAAATCTCCTTATCTAACTCTCAGTACAAATAAAAGCAAATACAATTAGCCTTTCTTACAAAATGTTCAATTATCTCTGTCTGCTTTTGTAATCTAGTTTATATTAACCACAAAGTTCAACTGTGTTCTGTTTCTCTATAGCAGTATTTTCAAAAAATAAAGCTAGCAACATTAGCTGTATTTTTATAACACTACAACTTCTTTAAACCCTTCAATCAATTTTAATCCGATTGTTAGATTATAGTTAAACTGTAGAGTAAAGATATATTTGATGACCAAACACAAGACCTACATAATTTAATCTTAATACTTAAAGAAATTAGCATTTTAGCATACCCATTAGCTTAGCAAGTGGCTCAAACATCTTATACTCCTGTCTAAAGGTGGCTCTCTGTAATGGAGATGATAACAGCAACAACAGAAAAATAAAAGCTATACAGTATGATCAACACATAAAGATACATAAATAATGATCCATAACAGAAAACTTCAATGGATGCCTTTTTTATAACTGCATTTAAATTAGAGTTTTACACGACCAATCAGAAATAGAGTTTTGCTTAAGTGTGCAGAGAAAAAAGCATCCCTTGAAGCTTTGATAATCATAATAAATATAATAATAATCATAATAATAATAATACAAATAATGAGAAAAGGGGGCGTGTACCTGGGGCAGTGGGGGTTTCTCCCTGTGGGCTTGTCACGGGCGACTTGCTATAGCCAAAGGAAGTGAAAAGTGGAAGCAGTGGCTGATGGGAATGTGGAGGTGGAGGAGGAGGCGGTGGAGGCAGGATATGGATCTGATGGAAGGTGGTGTCGTTGCCGTTCAATATCGAGTTTGCAGGGGCAACCGTTGCCGGAGGAACCAGCGGTATCTTTTGAAACTGTTGAGTGCAAATGACTGTGCTGGCCAAACCTAAAATAACACCCACCGCGACGACACACACACACACACACCGACACACACACACACACACACACACACACACACAGCCAGCCAACAGTGAACCACCGCCAACAGACGACAAAACAGAGAGTTACATGAAAGAAAGAAGGAGGGAGAGGGGAGGGGGAAAGACAAATTAAAAACACAGAAGGTTGAGGTTACAAAGTAAATCAAAAAGGTGGTGGAGGAAAATGTTGGATGTTAAAAGGTGGGAGGATGAAGAAGAAGGAGGAGTCGACAAATATGTGGCCGTTGTAGAAATGAAATGTATGGAGGGGTTAAAGTGATGGACGATGGAAGAGGGGATGGTCCATCATTTTTAAGACCTTAGTGTCTTATTTTGCGACATAGGACATTTTCTATTTTCTATGCCCTTAATGCTCCCACAGAGGGGAAATTGGACTTCTCCAACACTGTCAAATAACTAATGACATGCAGTATGTTCCTTTAAATGTCATGAGCTCGTAGCACACAACAATGGTGCTATGCCATTGTACGATGGCCCATTCTGAACAAATAGCTTTGGACCAAACAACCCAAAAAGAAATGCCCATTGCTGCAAATACTTTGTGCAACAAACAGAAGCACATGGCTCGTATTCTCACCCAATCTCACTTTTGAAACCCAACCAACAAAGGCTAGTAATACAGATTCTTGAAACTTATACATATTGTAAATATCTGAAGTCCGTCTCATGTTGAAGTTGTATCTGTTTAATTGTATGTGTTGGTTATGAATCTGAAACCATCCCGACAAGGAAACGTTTTTTTGTGACGATTTAGTATTTTGACGATTGGCGAGCGAACCAAGAGAGTGATTGGTTTCTGAACCTGATGCTTGTGTCAAACTCTACACTCGTAATATTTACTCTACAGTGTTCCCTCTTTGGTTTCCTCGTGCCAAATTGCCCACCTGAGTTGTGTGAGAGTTTGTAAAGGGACGTTTCCACTAATTCAATATATTTAATTCTTTGTTCAAGCTGGAGGTATGCAAGAAAAACCAAATGTTCTCCCATAATTCAAGGTAACACAGGGTTATTGGGTATTCCTTTAAGTACAGATATCTGGTAGTTTCCCACATTATTGTCACAACTGCTGCAACCATGGGCGTCGCAGCCATTATATGTGGGTGGGACAAGTCCCCCCCACTTTTTCAAATGATTTTAAAAATGTCCCCCCCACATTCAGGATGCTTCCTACGCCCATGGCTGCAACATACAAACATTTCAAAGTATTTTGTTCATATTTCCATCTAGCCTTATGGGCCATTCGTGTTAGTTGAAACCAGTTTTTAAAATGTAGCATCCCTGCTGTAGGGACATGAGGGAAATGAGATGTGCAGAACATGAAGAATGGAAAATGATCATTGAAATGGATGAAAACCAGTTGAGTCAATGAAACCTCTCTCTAAAACAGCTGCTGTGTGTGTGCTTTGCCTCGGCAGTAATTACTCAGTATGGCGGCGCTCCAGCTGTTTCCTGCTCTCACCACAGCTGTCATTTAATGTAGTGAATGTTAGGACAGATGCAGCCACAATGGCATTATCCCTGACTTGAAGCAGTGCTATAGAGTTAAATGGACTACACAGTAAATACAAGTGATAAAGACTGATGAATGATGAGCAGAAAGGGTGAGTACATTTGTGATAAAGCAGACAGAGAGACAGACAGAGAAACCAGACCTACAGACAGACAGACAGACAGACAGACAGACAGACAGACAGACACACAGACACACAGACACACAGACACACAAACAGACAGACAGACACACACAGTTAAAAACATCTGAGCCTCTGCACAGCGACACTGTGTGATGACAGGATGGATGTGAATGAGCTCTGTAGATCTCACCAAAGAGGTAAAAAGCTTATTATATGAGATAAAGAAAGGAGGTAGAAAGTAGTTTTGGGTTATTTAAACAGTAGCGGGTCATCTTGCCTCTTAAGTAACGTAAACACAGAGATGACACCAAAATATGGTCTTCTAAATACCTTTAACCCTTGAAAATTGATGTGTATTTTGAGATTTTGGGAGTGTTTGCCTAGTGAGCATACTGTAATGCTACAAACAGCTAATGTTAGCTTAGCCTAGCACAAACACTAGAAACAAAAGCTAGCCTAGCAAACAACAGGTAATTTTAGGTCTTCAGATAATGTCTGAATTTACCAAATATGTGTTTAATTACTAATCTTTAGAGCTGCTATAGTGCTTGTTGTTGGATTTTATTACCTGTGCACAGAGCCAAGCTAGATGTTTCTAGTTTCAGCGCTAAACTAATCATCAACTAGCGGTAGCTTTATTGCACAGCTAAGAATAGTGTCAATCTCCTTATCTAACTCAGCAAAATAAGTAAATACAATAAGCTAAATACTATTTTACAAAAGATGCAGTTATTTATGTCTACTTTCAATATGATATACATTTATATAAACTGCAAAAGTATTCTGTTACTCTGTAGTAGCATTTTCAAAAAGTTAAGCTAGCTGCATTAGCCTTATTGAGATAACATTACAACTTCTTTAAACCCTACAATAACTTTACCAGTTACCAAGTCCTACTATTCAACATAAGTATTTGTTAAACTGTGGTTTAGTAGTATAAGCACTATTGGCTAAGGTAAGATTGTGCCAAATGCTCCATAGCTTGGTTTCAGTCACGTGACTTCTACGACGCGCGAAATTCAAGTGGAGGTCAGGAAGTGAAAACGCAATCATTCATCAACGCAGGAATCATGGAGGACACCGACTATGTCAAACAATTAAATTAACCTGCACGCCGCAGATATCGTGAAAAAATCACAGCATACATCGGATACGATCCGTATCAGCTGAAAAAGAGCGACTTTTCTCGTGATTTATCAGATTTGCCCGCTGTCGAGGCGATGGATATCACCAGCTACCTCGTCCTTCATACCTCCTACTACACGGCTAGCCAAATGAAAGCGTATAAAAGCCTGGAAGCTTTCAACTACTTCGTGTGTGGATGGGTGAATGACCTCGGCACCAAAAAGGCATTAAACAAATGTCGCCTTGTTTTTGCCCGGGTGAGTGTTAACTACCTATACCTTCTTACCTCTAAGTAGCATTATTAGGAGACATCTAGCTAGCTAACTTTAGCTACATGGACTCATGTAAGGCAGTGTTACGGCTGTCGCCTTGCCTTCAGCATTAACTGGCCTGTGAGTGTTCTGTGTGTGTATATATATATATGTGTAGTATGTGTGTTATGATTACATGTAGGTACTATGGTTACCGCGTTGGCGACGTTGTTTCGCATAGACTGTATATATAATCGGTGGTAACCGAGGCTAACAGTGGGAGCCCAGTCTACCGACTCAACGTCACCCAAAGCGCTAGGGCACCCTAAACAGTCCCAACAAAGTCCATATTAGACTACAGGTAACTTAAACATGATCAGTATTACTAAGTAAATAAGCATTTAACCACAACCCAATAATACATAAACAAAGCCACAAAAACCAAGTTAGCTAATACCTCTGATGAAGTGGTCGCTGCAGACAAGTGAATTAGACGACTCTGCTCCTCCCGACCGCAGATGTAGGTTTGAAAGCCATTTTTTCCGGCGTTCTTCGGTTAGCTTCTTAAATTGCTCAGCTTTATGGACGACAACCTTCGGCACTCGGTAAAACCTCTTGTTTTTCTCTCGGCCGGATCGATTGGAACAACCGTAAACTACACAACACACCGGCATTTTCACAATGGTAACAGCAGCTAGATCCTCTGTAGAAAATTACTTCCTGACCTCCAATGGAATTTCGCGCCAAAGGAACGCAGCGGTGTGACGTCAAGTGAAACCAAGCTATAAAACCACTCAATTGTTTCCAGTATTTGTGCTAGGCTAAGCTAACTAGCTTCACATTTATGGTGCAGCCATGATCTTCTCATATTATTCAAGGCAAGAAAACGACTAAACTAATTTCCCAAAATATCAAAATACAATCGTTATCAGCCAGGGACATAATTTGGATGTCTGAATTATCATTACTTAACAGGTCATTTCAGATAAAGCTGTAAAACAGTTAAACATATGCTGTGTTAATCAAAGTTAGTTAATTAATTAGATGTAAGTGTAAGTGCATTTTTTGAGGGTTAATGGTGGAGGCTAAAACATTAATCAATCATCATTCATCATCTTCTTCTTCTATCTTTCACCAAGTTCTTCTCCTGTGTTTAGTCTCTTCTCCATGTGTGATGTATTCCTCTGATAATTCAGATTGGTCACCATTTTAATTAACTTCAACACACACACACATAGGAGTTTAAACACACACCTGTGCGCTTGCTGATGACCTCCACCATGGTGGAAGGGAAGTATCCCACTCGGTCATTTCCTGTTCGGTTATCATGGATGCAGCCTTTCCAGCGTCCGTCAGGGTGCTGCTCCAAAACCTGAACGAACAGAACAATATTCCGTTTATTTTCACCTTTTAAACAATATCTACATCTATTTATAGCATACACCGTTTTGGAAGGTAAGGGAAGTAAATTACTCAGAGTTCAATTCTGAGGTACTTTACCTAAGTATTTCCATTTTATGCTACTTAATACTTCTACTGCAGTACACATTTGGAAGCCAATATTGTTATTTTACTTAAGTGTGATTTTGTACTCAGATCTTGTACTTGAGTAAAAGTAGAAGTACTCAGATCTTGAGTAAAAGTAGAAGTACTCAGATCTTGTACTTGAGTAAAAGTAGAAGTACTCAGATCTTGTACTTGAGTAAAAGTAGAAGTAATCAGATCTTGTTCTGGAGTAAAAGTAGAAGTACTCAGATCTTGAGTAAA
>JAPTMU010000047.1:232416-257416 GCA_028583405.1 Pogonophryne albipinna
TGACTTTTTTCTCAACATTTTGACTTTTTTCCAAGAACCCAAAAATATGTTCTTACTTTTTTCTAGGAATTCAAAGAAAAAAAGAAATCACTTTTGGTCAGACCTGAATAATTATTTCTCAAAAATGTGACTTTTTTTCTCAGAATTTTGACGTTTTTCTCAGAACCCCCCAAAATGAACTTTTGGTCAGATTGTTTTCCCTCAAAATTCTGCAAATTTCAGAAATTCAAAATTCAAAATATTCTGGGATTTAAAATATTAATAAACTTTTGGTCAGACCTGAATAATTGTTTCTCAAAAATGTTACATTTTTCTCAGAATTTTGACTTTTTTCTCAGAAATCAAAACATTTGTAACTTTGGCTCAGAGCCCTGTCTGCTATCAGAGGGTCTCTGTGCTGCCCACACTTCAGAGTGGGCTGTGGAGAGAAGCTCTGCTCGTTGGAGAGCTACAATAGAAGAGCAGTCATACGGACACAGAGCTGCAGACAATAGAGGGGTTCATGTAGCCCCAGTGGCCCAATGGATAAGGCACTGGCCTCCTAAGCCAGGGATTGTGGGTTCGAGTCCCATCTGGGGTAAAATGTTGTTGACTGGCAGCACCATAGCTTTGGAAAGTGGACCCTCCTGGATATCTAGTTAGTAAAACACTAAAACAGCATCTGTAACAACAGAAGTACAAATTCAGACACAGCAAATCTTGTATCCTTTGTGTCCTTGAACGCACCACGGTCTACAAACTGCTGCTCATTCTTCTGGGATTTCTATTTTGTGTGAAAGCAGTCACACTTTCTCTGAGTGTTTGAGAGTGGAGCAGCAAACTGAAGAGCGACCAGAGTGACCCGATTCAGTTTATTCACCCTCTTCTTCCTCCTCCTCCTCTTCCTCTTCCTCCTCCCCTCTTTACTAACCCTGTGACTCCTCTCTCTAATATGATCTTTCCATCACTTTCACTCTTTAAAATGGAAACTACTACCAATATTAATTATGCTGAAACATACCATGTTTGTTTTTTTCTCAGAACTTTAACTAAATATCTCTTTGAATCAGATCTAAAAAAAAAAACTTCTTTCTGAGAATTCTGAGATTTTCAGAAAGTAAAAAAAAAGAAATATAAGAATTTTGACTTTCTTCTCAGAACAAAAAATATATTGCTTTTTTTTCGAATTACAACTTTTTTTTTCGATCTGATTTTTCTATCTATCAGAAGAACAAAAAATGTACATTTAATAAATGTGACTTTTTTCTCAGAATTCTTAGATTTTCAGAAAAATATTATCAGAATTTTGACTTTATCTCAGAAACTCCAAAAATGAACTTCTGGTCAGATTTTTTTATTCTCAAAATTCTGCAAATTTAAAAAAATCTAATATTTTTAAGAAAAAAAACAAAAACACTTTTGAATAATTTGTTCTCAAAAATGTGACTTTTTTCTCAACATTTTGACTTTTTTCCAAGAACCCAAAAATATGTTTTTACTTTTTTCTAGGAATTCAAAGAAAAAAAGAAATCACTTTTGGTCAGACCTGAATAATTCTTTCTCAAAAATGTGACTTTTTTTCTCAGAATTTTGACGTTTTTCTCAGAACCCCCCAAAATGAACTTTTGGTCAGATTGTTTTCCCTCAAAATTCTGCAAATTTCAGAAATTCAAAATTCAAAATATTCTGGGATTTAAAATATTAATAAACTTTTGGTCAGACCTGAATAATTGTTTCTCAAAAATGTTACATTTTTCTCAGAATTTTGACTTTTTTCTCAGAACTCAAAACATTTGTAACTTTGGCTCAGAGCCCTGTCTGCTATCAGAGGGTCTCTGTGCTGCCCACACTTCAGAGTGGGCTGTGGAGAGAAGCTCTGCTCGTTGGAGAGCTACAATAGAAGAGCAGTCATACGGACACAGAGCTGCAGACAATAGAGAGGTTCATGCAGCCCCAGTGGCCCAATGGATAAGGCACTGGCCTCCTAAGCCAGGGATTGTGGGTTCGAGTCCCATCTGGGGTAAAATGTTGTTGACTGGCAGCGTCATAGCTTTGGAAGGTGGACTTCTCTGTGTCCTCTGAGCAAGGTGAGGCTCTGTTAGTGTTTGTGCATGCTAGGCTATAAAGGAACTACAGCGCAGTCACATGACTTCAAATCACCACAGCTAAGCTAAAGGAGGCTAATGTTGGGCTATAAAGGAACTACAGTACGGTCACATGACTTCACGCCGCCCCCAGGAAGTGTGCCGGACTTTGAAGAAAATATTCATGGTGTCCAAACGGCGGTACTACAATTTCCGTATCAGTCCGTGACGTCACTTGGCCCAGAAATACTTTTTCCCATTGACTAACATGGGGAAAGAGACGTCTGTAAATCACGGGATATTTTTGTTTAAACTAAATAAACTTCCCAGTATGAACTATTTTATAGCCCTTATTAGAATCATTAGGTCCTTAAAGTTGTAAAATGCACTAGAAGCCGAATCTAGATTTATTTTCTCCCTCCATTCATTTTAGTGAGCCGAGAGTGGGAGGCTTAATGACAGGAGGCGGGGCTTAAGGGAAACTTAACTCATGCTCTATGAGCTACATATGGGTACTTCTGCACTGACAGCAACGCATGACGGGTAATCTGTGACGTTTCGCTCTCTCAAAAGTTGGACCATTTTCTCCTCATGCGCCAATGAGCAGCTCTCATAGGAAAGAACGAGACCCCGCCTCGACGACGCTGTATCCAGTTCTTATTATACATCCATGGTCACCACCGCTAAGCTAAAGGTGGCTAATGTTGGCCGTGAAGACGTTTAGTCGTCTCATTTGGACACTCGTTAGCAACCAACGTTTTAAATGTGAAATACTTTGTACGTATGAACTCTACAGTACTAAACCACATCAAGTATAGCCCCAGTGGCCCAATGGATAAGGCACTGGCCTCCTAAGCCAGGGATTGTGGGTTCGAGTCCCATCTGGGGTAAAATGTTGTTGACTGGCAGCACCATAGCTTTGGAAAGTGGACTTCTCTGAGTCCTCTGAGCAAGGTTTGTGCATGCTAGGTTGGGCTATAAAGGAACTACGGCACCTAAGCTAAAGGAAGCTGACTTCACGTCACCACCGCAAAGCTAAAGGTGGCTAATGTTGGGCTATAAAGGAACTACAGCACTGTCACATGATTTCACGTCACCACCGCTAAGCTAAAGGAGGCTAATGTTGGGCTATAAAGGAACTACAGCACAGTCACATGATTTCACGTCACTACCGCTAAGCTACAGGGGGCTAATGTTGGGCTATAAAGGAACTACAGCACGGTCACATGACTTCACGTCACCACCGCTAAGCTAAAGGAGGCTAATGTTGGGCTATAAAGGAACTACAGCACGGTCACATGACTTCACGTCACCACCGCTAAGCTAAAGGTGGCTAATGTTGGGCTATAAAGGAACTACAGCACGGTCACATGACTTCACGTCAATTCTGAGATTTTCAGAAAGTAAAAAAAAAGAAATATAAGAATTTTGACTTTCTTCTCAGAACAAAAATTATATTGCTTTTTTTTCAAATTACAACTTTTTTTTTCGATCTGATTTTTCTATCTATCAGAAGAACAAAAAAATGTACATTTAATAAATGTGACTTTTTTCTCAGAATTCTTAGATTTTCAGAAAAATATTATCAGAATTTTGACTTTATCTCAGAAACTCCAAAAATGAACTTCTGGTCAGATTTTTTTATTCTCAAAATTCTGCAAATTTCAAAAAATCTAATATTTTTAAGAAAAAAAACAAAAACACTTTTGAATAATTTGTTCTCAAAAATGTGAAATTCTTCTCAGAATGTTGACTTTTTTCCCAGAACCCAAAAATATGTTCTTACTTTTTTCTAGGAATTCAAAGAAAAACTGAAATCACTTTTGGTCAGACCTGAATAATTCTTTCTCAAAAATGTGACTTTTTTTCTCAGAATTTTGACATTTTTCTCAAAACCCCCCAAAATGAGCTTTTGGTCAGATTTTTTTATTCTCAAAATTCTCAAAATTTCAGAAATTCAAAAATAATAATCTGGGAATTAAAAATATATAAATTTGCGGTCAGACCTGAATAATTATTTCTCAAAAATGTGACATTTTCCTCAGAATTTTGACTTTTTTCTCAGAACTCAAAACATTTGTAACTTTGGCTCAGAGCCCTGTCTGCTATCAGAGCTTCTCTCCACAGCCCACACTTCAGAGTGGGCTGTGGAGAGAAGCTCTGCTCGTTGGAGAGCTTCATCTCTGCAGAGAATAAAGACAATAGAAGAGCAGAGTCATACGGACACAGAGCTGCAGACAATAGAGCAGTTCATGCAGCCCCAGTGGCCCAATGGATAAGGCACTGGCCTCCTAAGCCAGGGATTGTGGGTTCGAGTCCTATCTGGGGTAAAATGTTGTTGACTGGCAGCATCATAGCTTTGGAAGGTGGACTTCTCTGTGTCCTCTGAGCAAGGTTTGTGCATGCTAGGTTGGGCTATCAAGGAACTACGGCACCTAAGCTAAAGGTGGCTAATGTTGGGCTATAAAGGAACTACAGCACGGTCACATGATTTCACGTCACTACCGCTAAGCTAAAGGAGGCTAATGTTGGGCTATAAAGGAACTACGGCACCTAAGCTAAAGGTGGCTAATGTTGGGCTATAAAGGAACTACAGCACGGTCACATGATTTCACGTCACTACCGCTAAGCTAAAGGAGGCTAATGTTGGGCTATAAAGGAACTACAGCACGGTCACATGATTTCACGTCACTACCGCTAAGCTAAAGGAGGCTAATGTTGGGCTATAAAGGAACTACAGCACGGTCACATGATTTCACATCACCACCGCTAAGCTACAGGGGGCTAATGTTGGCCGTGATGACATTTAGTCGTCTCATTTAGACACTCGTTAGCAACCAACGTTTTTAAATGTGAAATACTTTGTATGTGTGAACTCTACAGTACTAAACTACATGATGTATAGCCCCAGTGGCCCAATGGATAAGGCACTGGCCTCCTAAGCCAGGGATTGTGGGTTCGAGTCCCATCTGGGGTAAAATGTTGTTGACTGGCAGCACCATAGCTTTTGAAAGTGGACTTCTCTCATTCACACCAACGGTGTTTCAGGGCCTGTTCGGAGCTGGAGCTTGAAAAGCACCTGGTTTTCCTGTTCACACCGCAGCGGAGCAGCCTCTTAGCTCCGGAATCCGGTTCGCACCACGGTCTACAAACTGCTGCTCATTCTTCTGGGATTTCTATTTTGTGTGAAAGCAGTCACACTTTCTCTGAGTGTTTGAGAGTGGAGCAGCAAACTGAAGAGCGACCAGAGTGACCCGATTCAGTTTATTCACCCTCCTCTTCCTCCTCCTCCTCTTCCTCTTCCTCTTCCTCCTCTTCCTCTTCCTCCTATTTGTCTTTACTAACCCTGTGACTCCTCTCTCTAATATGATCTTTCCATCACTTTCACTCTTTAAAATGGAAACTACTACCAATATTAATTATGCTGAAACATACCATGTTTGTTTTTTTCTCAGAACTTTAACTAAATATCTCTTTGAATCAGATCTAAAAAAAAATACTTCTTTCTGAGAATTCTGAGATTTTCAGAAAGTAAAAAAAAAGAAATATAAGAATTTTGACTTTCTTCTCAGAACAAAAATTATATTGCTTTTTTTTCGAATTACAACTTTTTTTATCTGATTTTTCTATCTATCAGAAGAACAAAAAATGTACATTTAATAAATGTGACTTTTTTCTCAGAATTCTTAGATTTTCAGAAAAATATTATCAGAATTTTGACTTTATCTCAGAAACTCCAAAAATGAACTTCTGGTCAGATTTTTTTATTCTCAAAATTCTGCAAATTTAAAAAAATCTAATATTTTTAAGAAAAAAAACAAAAACACTTTTGAATAATTTGTTCTCAAAAATGTGACTTTTTTTCTCAACATTTTGACTTTTTTCCAAGAACCCAAAAATATGTTCTTACTTTTTTCTAGGAATTCAAAGAAAAAAAGAAATCACTTTTGGTCAGACCTGAATAATTCTTTCTCAAAAATGTGACTTTTTTTCTCAGAATTTTGACGTTTTTCTCAGAACCCCCCAAAATGAACTTTTGGTCAGATTGTTTTCCCTCAAAATTCTGCAAATTTCAGAAATTCAAAATTCAAAATATTCTGGGATTTAAAATATTAATAAACTTTTGGTCAGACCTGAATAATTGTTTCTCAAAAATGTTACATTTTTCTCAGAATTTTGACATTTTTCTCAAAACCCCCAAAAATGAGCTTTTGGTCAGATTTTTTTATTCTCAACATTTCAGAAATTCAAAAAAAAGATCTGGGAATTAAAATATTAATAAACTTTTGGTCAGACCTGAATAATTGTTTCTCAAAAATGTTACATTTTTCTCAGAATTTTGACTATTTTCTCAGAACTCAAAACATTTGTAACTTTGGCTCAGAGCCCTGTCTGCTATCAGAGGGTCTCTGTGCTGCCCACACTTCAGAGTGGGCTGTGGAGAGAAGCTCTGCTCGTTGGAGAGCTTCATCTCTGCAGAGAATAAAGACAATAGAAGAGCAGAGTCATACGGACACAGAGCTGCAGACAATAGAGAAGTTCATGCAGCCCCAGTGGCCCAATGGATAAGGCACTGGCCTCCTAAGCCAGGGATTGTGGGTTCGAGTCCCATCTGGGGTAAAATGTTGTTGACTAGCAGCGTCATAGCTTTGGAAGGTCAACTTCTCTGTGTCCTCTGAGCAACTTGAGGCTCTGTTACTCTGTGCATGCTAGGTTGGGCTATAAAGGAACTACAGCACCTAAGCTAAAGGAAGCTGACTTCACGTCACCACCGCTAAGCTAAAGGTGGCTAATGTTGGTCTATAAAGGAACTACAGCACGGTCACATGACTTCACGTCACCACCGCTAAGCTAAAGGTGGCTAATGTTGGTCTATAAAGGAACTACAGCACGCTCACATGACTTCATGTCACCGCTAAGCTAAAGGAGGCTAATGTTGGGCTATAAAGGAACTACAGCACGGTCACATGACTTCACGTCACCACCGCTAAGCTAATGTTGTCCGTGATGACGTTTAGTCGTCTCATTTAGACACTCGTTAGCAACCACCGTTTTTTAAAAGTGAAATACTTTGTACGTGTGAACTCTACAGTACTAAACCACATGATGTATAGCCCCAGTGGCCCAATGGATAAGGCACTGGCCTCCTAAGCCAGGGATTGTGGGTTCGAGTCCCATCTGAGGTAAAGTGTTGTTCACTGGAAGCATCATAGCTTTGGAAAGTGGACCCTCCTGGATATCTAGTTAGTAAAACACTAAAACAGCATCTGTAAATACACAGCAAAGGTTAATTGTCTGCTTCCTGCCTCTGTGTCTTTGAACGCACCACGGCTGCTTCAATCATCTTTTTTTTCATTCACAGAACTCTTAAGTTTTTCCTCAGATCAAAAAAAATATTTCAGTTCTAAATTCTCAGTTTTTCTCAGAATTCTGACTTTTTCTAAGAAATTCTTAAAAAAATCACAAATATTACTATATTTCTCAAAATGTTTTAAGAACAATACAAAAAAATGTGACTTTTCCATCAACATTTTTTAAATTTTTGGTCAGATACATAAAAAATGTAACTTTTCTCAGAATTTTCAATGCAGGTATTTTAATTCTAACAGACTCTTTCACCGTGTGGTATCAGTATCAGATGACTTCCTCTCATCAGTGCATTCCTCCAGAGGAGTTTCACTGCCGTCCCCCACTCCTCTCTGCTCTCCAGGGTTAAACAGGGACACTGTTACACAAAGCTGCAGCAGAGAACAGTCAGTAAAGGGTTCATGCAGGCGGAGGGAAGCCCTGGCTTTCACCACGTAGTAAAACTCACTATGCAATATTTATATCCCCTTTCTCTTTCTCTACTCTACACATCCCTCTCTTGCTGCCTTCAAATACTTCCCTCCTTCCTCTCCATTATCTCTTCTCTTTCCATCTTCTGCTTCCTGTACCTGACACTGATCCCCTTCTCCCAGTGGATGTGATACACTGCTCACCAAACACTGAAGTACAAAGTAGATTCCCCTCCTGGATATCTAGTTTGTAACGCACCTAAAACATCGTCTGTAAGTACAGAAGTACACCAATTCAGATTCAAAGTACATTTGACTTTGGCTCGGATCTTGTAAAAATGACTTTTTTCTCAAAATTCTGAGACTTTGAGAAAGAATTCTGACTTTCTTCTCAGAATAAAACAAAAATACACTTTTCTCAGAATTTCGACACTTTCTGAAAGGAATTACTATTTTCTCAGAACCCCAAAAATGTAGCTTTTGGTCAGATCTAAACAAATGGACTTTTTTGAATTCTCCAAATTCTTCTATTTTCAGAAAATCAAATATATTTTTCAGACTTTTGTTCTAGGAATTCACTTTTGGTGAGACCTGAATAATTGTGTCTCAAAAATGTGACTTTGTTTACAACGCTGCTAATGCTACACCGCAAGAGCTAACACATTAGCATTTAGACCGAAAGTGGTAAAGACAGGACTCCATCTTTTTAAGGGAGGTATCCTCATCTCACTGCTGTTGGGATATCCCTTTACATATAATGCTAGCTTTGCATTTAGCTTTCCCAACTACACAAGACACGCATCTCTGGGGTTTCTGAGGTCAAGTGTGGGTTTGTTTCCATGTAGGGATGAAGGGAAGCCGCACACATCTCTGAAAACAAACACATCTCCATCTCAGAAAACTGTTTCCTCTCGCCAGCTGTCTCTGTGTATTTATCTCTGTGCTCGCCTCTCAAGATCCTCCTGAAGCCAGCAAGCCTTTCTCTATATACAGTGTATTTATAGCACACACACACACACACACACACACACACACACACACACACACACACACACACACACACACACACACACACACACACACACACCACACACACACACACACACACACACACACACACACACGTTGTTTCCTCTCATTTCCTTTCCTCTTCTCTTCCCTGGTTTCCTCTCCTCTAATTACCTTTCCGCTTGTTTCCTTTCCTCTTCCCTTTTCTTGTTTCCTCTCATCGCTCTCATTTCCTTTCCTCTCTTATCCTCTTCTCTCCTCTCGTTTACTTTTTCTCGTGTCTCCTCGTGTTCTTCCCTTTCGTAACCTTTTCTTGTTTCCTCTCATGTCCTTTTCCTTTCCTCTCCTCTCCTCTCCATATAATCAGCATATAGTGTGTTTTTTTATTTAAAGAAGACTATATGACAATCATAATATATATATATATATAATATTGGCCTCCAAAAGCAAAGTGGAGTAGAAGTTTAAAGTGGCATAAAATGGCAACACACACACACACACACACACACACACACACACACACACACACACACACACACACACACACACACACACTGACCCATTTTCAGTAATGAGGGGCTTTTATGCCTCCGAGGCTTTTGTTAAAACACACACACACTCCCACAATCTGCTGCTTTGTGCTCACATGTGTGTGTGTGTGTGTGTGTCTACATTCTCCTGGCTCATACATCATGTTGTGTGTGTGTGTGTGTGTGTGTGTGTATGTGTGTGTGTGTGTGTGTGTGTGTGTGTGTGTGTGTGTGTGTGTGTGTGTGTGTGTGTGTGTGTGTGTGTGTGTGTGTGTGTCGGGGTTTTATCAGCCCGTAACTCACTTGTTAAACTGCATGATCATAATCCCTTTTACCTTCGAGGCACAGATCTCTCTGCGCAGAGACATGTTTGAGTGCTTCGTGTTTCCACGTCTCATTACTTCCTTTAAGAGTCAAACCAACAGACCAACAACACTGGCTATCCCCTGGTCGATACACCCACTGTTTCAGGGAGGCTGTGGCTCAGTGGGTAGTGTGCTGGACTTCGAATCAGGGTTCGATAGCGAGTTTGAGTCCCACTGCAGTCGTTGTGTCCCTGAGACGCTTCACCCCAAAGTGCTCCTGAGGGGATTCTCCACAGCACCGAATGTTTCTAAAATGTTCCCTCTGTGCCGAGTGTATTGTGTTCGAAACTGTTCTACGTCATCCGTCTTGACCTGGAAGTGTGTGTGAGCAGTATATGAACAGGTGAGTGCCTGTTACTGGAGTGTGTCCACGTTCAAACACACACTCAGAACAGCAGGGGAGAAAACAAGTGTCCTACATTGCACACACACAGCATTGAAATTGTATTTTGGGACGTGGACACTGACCTCAGAATCTAGAGTCCTTCACCCAACTTAACAAAACAACAACAACAACACACACCTGGAACAGGATGCTGAAACATACCAGAGGGTCTGAGGAGTGGGCTGTGCCAGAGCAACACAGCTTGGGGGTAATATTGAAACCATCCAGAGAAAGCTAGAAAACACAGCCTGATGTTTCTGACTCTCTCACGGTATATGCTATATTAGGTAAGTCTCTCATTTCCTTTCCACTCTTATTCTCTTCTCTCCTCTTGTTGACTTTTTCTCGTCTCCTAGTTTCTTCCTCTCTGATTTCCTTTCCTCCCATCTTGTTTTCTTTCCTCTCATTTCCTTCCCTCTTGTTTCCTCACCTCTCCTCCCACCTCCTGCCCTTTTGATTGTATAGCAGATTTACTGCAGCATTGCAAAGCCAGACAGATACACACACACACACACACACACACACACACACACACACACACACACACACACACACACACACGTATACAGAGAGGTGGAAATGTACTCAGATGCTTTACTTAAGTACAAGTAGAAATACTATTTTTAATAATACTCCATAAAACTGCTGCTTTAATGGTGTGTTAACACCAGCTGATTGACACCACTTAGGGTACGAAACACAAACACACACACACACACACACACACACACACACACACACACACACTGCAGACGAGGAAAAATCCCAATTAAGGGTTTTTTCTCCCTGTTCATTATGAGTTTCCAAGAAGAGCAAATGAATTTAAAATGTGCAGACTCATTAGACGTGTGAACTCGTTATAAAACCTACATTTGGCTGATCCATGCCATCACACACTTTATTCCTCACACTCGGCTGATGTGCCGCACTTTGGGGGCCAAAGAGGCAAAACCAGTAAACACACTAATTAGATTACACTGCTCAGTTTCACTTACAGAGGATTACTCCTGATCTCTATCGAACAGAACAATATCACTTTATTCGGCAAACTTTAAATAAGTCTCACACGGCTGCAGCTGGTGACTCATGGTTTTAGGAATTAGCACCACCTCGTGAATCTTCTAAGGACATTTTATCACGTGTATATCAGTATGTAGTGTCTCTACTTTAAAGAGTCCTCTCCTGCTGATGTTCAGGTGTATATCAGTATGTAGTGTCTCTACTTTAAAGAGTCCTCTCCTGCTGATGTTCAGGTGTATATCAGTATGTAGTGTCTCTACTTTAAAGAGTCCTCTCCTGCTGATGTTCAGGTGTATATCAGTATGTAGTGTCTCTACTTTAAAGAGTCCTCTCCTGCTGATGTTCAGGTGTATATCAGTATGTAGTGTCTCTACTTTAAAGAGTCCTCTCCTGCTGATGTCCAGGTGTATATCAGTATGTAGTGTCTCTACTTTAAAGAGTCCTCTCCTGCTGATGTTCAGGTGTATATCAGCATGTAGTGTCTCTACTTTAAAGAGTCCTCTCCTGCTGATGTTCAGGTGTATATCAGTATGTAGTGTCTCTACTTTAAAGAGTCCTCTCCTGCTGATGTTCAGGTGTATATCAGTGTGTAGTGTCTCTACTTTAAAGAGTCCTCTCCTGCTGATTTTCAGGTGTATATCAGTATGTAGTGTCTCTACTTTAAAGAGTCCTCTCCTGCTGATGTTCAGGTGTATATCAGTATGTAGTGTCTCTACTTTAAAGAGTCCTCTCCTGCTGATGTCCAGGTGTATATCAGTATGTAGTGTCTCTACTTTAAAGAGTCCTCTCCTGCTGATGTTCAGGTGTATATCAGCATGTAGTGTCTCTACTTTAAAGAGTCCTCTCCTGCTGATGTTCAGGTGTATATCAGTATGTAGTGTCTCTACTTTAAAGAGTCCTCTCCTGCTGATGTTCAGGTGTATATCAGTATGTAGTGTCTCTACTTTAAAGAGTCCTCTCCTGCTGATGTCCAGGTGTATATCAGTATGTAGTGTCTCTACTTTAAAGAGTCCTCTCCTGCTGATGTTCAGGTGTATATCAGCATGTAGTGTCTCTACTTTAAAGAGTCCTCTCCTGCTGATGTTCAGGTGTATATCAGTATGTAGTGTCTCTACTTTAAAGAGTCCTCTCCTGCTGATGTTCAGGTGTATATCAGTATGTAGAGTCTCTACTTTAAAGAGTCCTCTCCTGCTGATGTTCAGGTGTATATCAGTGTGTAGTGTCTCTACTTTAAAGAGTCCTCTCCTGCTGATTTTCAGGTGTATATCAGTATGTAGTGTCTCTACTTTAAAGAGTCCTCTCCTGCTGATGTTCAGGTGTATATCAGTATGTAGTGTCTCTACTTTAAAGAGTCCTCTCCTGCTGATGTTCAGGTGTATATCAGTATGTAGTGTCTCTACTTTAAAGAGTCCTCTCCTGCTGATGTTCAGGTGTATATCAGTATGTAGTGTCTCTACTTTAAAGAGTCCTCTCCTGCTGATGTTCAGGTGTATATCAGCATGTAGTGTCTCTACTTTAAAGAGTCCTCTCCTGCTGATGTTCAGGTGTATATCAGTATGTAGTGTCTCTACTTTAAAGAGTCCTCTCCTGCTGATGTTCAGGTATATATCAGTATGTAGTGTCTCTACTTTAAAGAGTCCTCTCCTGCTGATGTTCAGGTGTGTATCAGTATGTAGTGTCTCTACTTTAAAGAGTCCTCTCCTGCTGATGTTCAGGTGTATATCAGTATGTAGTGTCTCTACTTTAAAGAGTCCTCTCCTGCTGATGTTCAGGTGTATATCAGTATGTAGTGTCTCTACTTTAAAGAGTCCTCTCCTGCTGATGTTCAGGTGTATATCAGTATGTAGTGTCTCTACTTTAAAGAGTCCTCTCCTGCTGATGTTCAGGTGTATATCAGTATGTAGTGTCTCTACTTTAAAGAGTCCTCTCCTGCTGATGTTCAGGTGTATATCAGTATGTAGTGTCTCTACTTTAAAGAGTCCTCTCCTGCTGATGTCCAGGTGTATATCAGTATGTAGTGTCTCTACTTTAAAGAGTCCTCTCCTGCTGATGTTCAGGTGTATATCAGCATGTAGTGTCTCTACTTTAAAGAGTCCTCTCCTGCTGATGTTCAGGTGTATATCAGTATGTAGTGTCTCTACTTTAAAGAGTCCTCTCCTGCTGATGTTCAGGTGTATATCAGTATGTAGAGTCTCTACTTTAAAGAGTCCTCTCCTGCTGATGTTCAGGTGTATATCAGTGTGTAGTGTCTCTACTTTAAAGAGTCCTCTCCTGCTGATTTTCAGGTGTATATCAGTATGTAGTGTCTCTACTTTAAAGAGTCCTCTCCTGCTGATGTTCAGGTGTATATCAGTATGTAGTGTCTCTACTTTAAAGAGTCCTCTCCTGCTGATGTTCAGGTGTATATCAGTATGTAGTGTCTCTACTTTAAAGAGTCCTCTCCTGCTGATGTTCAGGTGTATATCAGCATGTAGTGTCTCTACTTTAAAGAGTCCTCTCCTGCTGATGTTCAGGTGTATATCAGTATGTAGTGTCTCTACTTTAAAGAGTCCTCTCCTGCTGATGTTCAGGTGTATATCAGTATGTAGTGTCTCTACTTTAAAGAGTCCTCTCCTGCTGATGTTCAGGTGCATATCAGTATGTAGTGGCTCTACTTTAAAGAGTCCTCTCCTGCTGATGTTCAGGTGCATATCAGTATGTAGTGTCTCTACTTTAAAGAGTCCTCTCCTGCTGATGTTCAGGTGTATATCAGTATGTAGTGTCTCTACTTTAAAGAGTCCTCTCCTGCTGATGTTCAGGTGTATATCAGTATGTAGTGTCTCTACTTTAAAGAGTCCTCTCCTGCTGATGTTCAGGTGTATATCAGTATGTAGTGTCTCTACTTTAAAGAGTCCTCTCCTGCTGATGTTCAGGTGTATATCAGTATGTAGTGTCTCTACTTTAAAGAGTCCTCTCCTGCTGATGTTCAGGTGTATATCAGTATGTAGTGTCTCTACTTTAAAGAGTCCTCTCCTGCTGATGTTCAGGTGTATATCAGTATGTAGTGTCTCTACTTTAAAGAGTCCTCTCCTGCTGATGTTCAGGTGTATATCAGTATGTAGTGTCTCTACTTTAAAGAGTCCTCTCCTGCTGATGTTCAGGTGTATATCAGTATGTAGTGTCTCTACTTTAAAGAGTCCTCTCCTGCTGATGTTCAGGTGTATATCAGTATGTAGTGTCTCTACTTTAAAGAGTCCTCTCCTGCTGATGTTCAGGTGTATATCAGTATGTAGTGTCTCTACTTTAAAGAGTCCTCTCCTGCTGATGTTCAGGTGTATATCAGTATGTAGTGTCTCTACTTTAAAGAGTCCTCTCCTGCTGATGTTCAGGTGTATATCAGTATGTAGTGTCTCTACTTTAAAGAGTCCTCTCCTGCTGATGTTCAGGTGTATATCAGCATGTGGTGTCTGTACTTTAAAGAGTCCTCTCCTGCTGATGTTCAGGTGTATATCAGTATGTAGTGACTCTACTTTAAAGAGTCCTCTCCTGCTGATGTTCAGGTGTATATCAGTATGTAGTGTCACTACTTTCAAGAGTCCTCTCCTGCTGATGTTCAGGTGTATATCAGTATGTAGTGTCTCTACTTTAAAGAGTCCTCTCCTGCTGATGTTCAGGTGTATATCAGTATGTAGTGTCTCTACTTTAAAGAGTCCTCTCCTGCTGATGTTCAGGTGTATATCAGTATGTAGTGTCTCTACTTTAAAGAGTCCTCTCCTGCTGATGTTCAGGTGTATATCAGTATGTAGTGTCTCTACTTTAAAGAGTCCTCTCCTGCTGATGTTCAGGTGTATATCAGTATGTAGTGTCTCTACTTTAAAGAGTCCTCTCCTGCTGATGTTCAGGTGTATATCAGTATGTAGTGTCTCTACTTTAAAGAGTCCTCTCCTGCTGATGTTCAGGTGTATATCAGTATGTAGTGTCTCTACTTTAAAGAGTCCTCTCCTGCTGATGTTCAGGTGTATATCAGCATGTGGTGTCTCTACTTTAAAGAGTCCTCTCCTGCTGATGTTCAGGTGTATATCAGTATGTAGTGACTCTACTTTAAAGAGTCCTCTCCTGCTGATGTTCAGGTGTATATCAGTATGTAGTGTCACTACTTTAAAGAGTCCTCTCCTGCTGATGTTCAGGTGTATATCAGTATGTAGTGTCTCTACTTTAAAGAGTCCTCTCCTGCTGATGTTCAGGTGTATATCAGTATGTAGTGTCTCTACTTTAAAGAGTCCTCTCCTGCTGATGTTCAGGTGTATATCAGTATGTAGTGTCTCTACTTTAAAGAGTCCTCTCCTGCTGATGTTCAGGTGTATATCAGTATGTAGTGTCTCTACTTTAAAGAGTCCTCTCCTGCTGATGTTCAGGTGTATATCAGTATGTAGTGTCTCTACTTTAAAGAGTCCTCTCCTGCTGATGTTCAGGTGTATATCAGTATGTAGTGTCTCTACTTTAAAGAGTCCTCTCCTGCTGATGGTCAGGTGTATATCAGTATGTAGTGTCTCTACTTTAAAGAGTCCTCTCCTGCTGATGTTCAGGTGTATATCAGTATGTAGTGTCTCTACTTTAAAGAGTCCTCTCCTGCTGATGTTCAGGTGTATATCAGTATGTAGTGTCTCTACTTTAAAGAGTCCTCTCCTGCTGATGTTCAGGTGTATATCAGCATGTGGTGTCTCTACTTTAAAGAGTCCTCTCCTGCTGATGTTCAGGTGTATATCAGTATGTAGTGTCTCTACTTTAAAGAGTCCTCTCCTGCTGATGTTCAGGTGTATATCAGTATGTAGTGTCTCTACTTTAAAGAGTCCTCTCCTGCTGATGTTCAGGTGTATATCAGTATGTAGTGTCTCTACTTTAAAGAGTCCTCTCCTGCTGATGTTCAGGTGTATATCAGTATGTAGTGTCTCTACTTTAAAGAGTCCTCTCCTGCTGATGTTCAGGTGTATATCAGTATGTAGTGACATGTCTCCGTGCTTTAATGTTCAAAAATAACTTTATTAACAGCTCCCAGAAACATTTAAAGGCACAATTAGTTTGATGTTTTTGTTGTAGTACTCATTTTGGCCACAAGAGGCTGAAGTCCACAACTAGGTGATTTCATACATGCATACATCACCAAAAAGGCATTTCTCATATGTGCTGTTTAGGAAATGCAGATGGAGCCTCTGATGACAGCTGGGATAGCTCACTGTGTGGAGTGATTACAATGAGCATCTGTTGCAGCGTCGATCAGGAAGGAACTCGTGATGCTTGTAAAATAAAAACCAGACTGCCAAGAAAACCTAAGTGGAAATGTGTCTGAAAACTCATGCAGCTATTTAATATCAAAACCAATTATTCTTGTTATTTTATCCCCTTTTTCTCTCGGGAAACACACACGTTGTTTAAATTAATAAACTCCTCCAACAGCGTTTGAGTTTGACTGTCATTTTCTTAAACGTTCAGATCAGAACTTATTTTCTTGTCCGTGTCACACAACCCAGATGTTAAGTCTGTGGTTTCCTCACAACACACACACACACACACACACACACACCCACACACACACACACACACACACACACACACACACACACACACACACACACCCACACACACACACACACACACACACACACACACACACACACACACACACATACACACACACACACACACAGAAAGGCTTTTAATGACATCAATACTCCCTTAATGTCACAAACACGCCACTCTGCTCTGAACCTAAGCTGAGTGGTATCCGGGATAATCCTTCTGCTTCTAATACGGCAGAGACAAAGTGAAACTATCATGATAATACAACGTTTATATGAATGAGAGAGGAAGAGGAGGGAGAGAGAGGAAGAGGAGGGAGAGAAAGGGAGGGGAACTCACCCGTCTGTATCCTGGAAGTTGACATTAACTTTCTTTGCAGAACCGAGGAGCTCTGAAACACAAATAAAGAGGAACATTAATGGGTAAGTGACTAATAGCCGGTCGATGATATCATAAAACAGCAATAAAGATATTATGTTTGTGTTTACAGAAACTCTGGGATGTATGACTTGAGTATTTCTATTGGATCAAACAGGAAGTTATTAAACCTCCAACAGGCAGAGAGTTCGCCCACAGGTGGAGGTCAGTTCGTGACGAGGGGAGTGTGAAGGGGTCGGGTTGGAATAACGCACACAGCCAACATTTAAATTTCTACGCAACACATCTCAATTTGGGAATAATAAGGTACGTCTAACGTGAACTCATTATTCCTTCATTTCCTGACCTTTGATTCAGCTGATGATGCAGAACTGAGACACACACACACACACACACACACACACACACACACACACACACACACACACACACACACACACACACAGGACAGTCCCTGTATTGTGGGGGAGAGACGGCCCCCAGCGTCACTGAGGGAGCAACATTGATTTCCTAAGAGGCTATTTCTGGATGCTAATTGCAGGGATTTTCACACACACACACACACACACAAACACACACACACACAAACACACACACACACACACATATGGAGAAAGAGCTTTCAAAGGCACTGTCTACATCCTGTGTGTGTGTGTGTGTGTGTGTGTGTGTGTGTGTGTGTGTGTGTGTGTGTGTGTGTGTGTGTGTGTGTGTGTGTGTGTGTGTGTGTGTGTGTGTGTGTGTGTGTGTGTGTGTGTATGTGAGAAAGGCATGTAATACCATGGATCGGCTAACATTAGCATTAAAATAGAGGTGTGTTGAGTTTTTGTTCAACAGGTAGAACGTTTAGCGACGTCAGGGACAGCATTTTTTTAGGAGAGAGAAGATGGAACACATTTTTAAATAGTGACAGATAAGCGCCATACAATGACAGGCTTCTTCAAAAAAACTAACCACACACACACACACACACACACACACACACACACACACACACACACACACACACACACACACACACTCACTCACACACACGTCTTTGTTCACATCTGTCCAGCAGTCGTTAACTCTGAACCTTTGACTCCATAACGTCATGAGGCCTTCAGACTGACCCCGGATCAGATGTGGTTCTGACATTAAGAGTCCAGGAAATAGACGGAGCCGACACACGGGACTAAAAACACACAACATAATCCGATTGAGTCTTCAAGATCTCAAGAGCTTTGTTAGGAAAACGTTTCCTTCGATGTCATTTTCTTCACTTGTTGGTCAATGCACTTTCTCTACTGCTTCCTCGTCGCTGCCATTCATGGATTTCCTACATTTCCCAGAATGCATTTTCAACAACGTTCAAGGAAATGTCGCTGCTTTTGATTAGCTGAGCTTTCGCTAAGCTAGCTGTTGCTACACCTGTCAAGCTTTCTGTACTCAGCAAATAATGACTTCAGTTTACAATCAAACTGTGGCAGATATATATCTACATGTGTAATATGTATATATATATATATATATATATATATCTAAATGTGTAATACATATGTTTTTATTTGTGTTTTGGACCAAGGTAGAAAAAAGAAGGCTTCTCTTAAGCTGTCTGAGCAGATGTCCATTTGTTAAAATGAGCAAAATTATACTTGTACACACACACACACACACACACACACACACACACACACACACACACACACACACACACACACACACACACACACACACACACACACACACACACACACACACACACACATGCCCAAACCAAAAAACAAAATAAATGCTTGAATGCACAGATAAAGATTACACACACACACACATTTAAAAGAGCACACACACCATCTGTCTCTTCCACTTTACTTTGCCCACTGTTGCTCAAATGTTGCACACACACACACACACATACACACACACACACACACACACACACACACACACACACACACACACACACACACACACACAGACAAACACACACACACACACACACACACACACACACACACACACACACACACACACACACACTGCAGGCCTTTTGGAGTCTGTCTGAAAGTGACAGCGGACAGATGTGTTTCAGTCGGCCTGCAGCGTGAAGTCAGACTGAGCCGAATAAAATACACAAATACTTCACCAGATGACGGATGGAAGAAGTACTAGGACCTCATACTTGAGTAAAAGTACATATACTACAGTGTACAAATACTCTCTTACAGGTTAAAATCCTACCTAAGTGGGAAAGGACAAACATATGAGCATCTGAGCACCAAGAGGTAATGCATTAGTTGAATTGAACGTTGGATTAATAACATAAATCTGCAGAATACATATTAATAAAGCTGTAAAATAAATACTTCTTCCACACTGGCTTCAGAGGAGTGTGTTTTTCAGACGTGTTATTCTCAGTCTGATGATTCTCTGTTTTCTCACCGCTGGCAATACTTCCTCTGTAGACAGAAGAGCGCCGTCACTGCATTACTTCACATGCTTATATAACTCTGATTCTGTTGGACCGTCAAATAACAAGGGAATTTATTTTGTTCTTTTACACAGGATGCAGATTGATCACCGTGTTAGCTGTTAGCGTTAGCTCTCTGGCTTTCTCCAGTCACTCGAAACAGTGTTGACGTTTACTCAAGTACTGTACAAACGTAATTTACTAGTATTTCCATTTCATATTTCTTCTTTACACACACACACACACACACACACACACACACACACACACACACACACACACACACACACACACACACACACACACACACACACACACACACACACACACACACACACACATACCATGTATACATCACTTCAGGGGACATTACATTGACTTACATGCATTTCCTGGAGACTTACCCTAACCCTAACCCTAAACCTAAACCTAACCAAGTCTTCACCCTAAAATTAATGATTCCCCTTATGGGGACCTCCAATTTGTCCCCATAAGGGAGGCGAGTCCCCACACGTGACTGTGTAAACAGATTTAGGTCCCCACAAGTATAGTAATGCTAGGCCACACACACACACACACACTTTATGCTTTTTCTCAACTATCTGACAGCTTAAGTTAGTATATTATAAATAAAATAAATACAAATGAATAAATTGATTAAAAAAAAAAAAAAAAAAAATTAAACAAAATAAATAACATTAACATAATGTCATTTATAATACTAATGTAATTTATTTATTCATTGTAATTATTACATTTTTAATAATTATGATTAATGTAATTTGAATTAAAGTCATCAAAGTTTGCTCCACCTTTAAAATAAATGAATTAAAATGAATTGAAACTATTTAATTAATAATATTAATATATATTTATTTAATTGTATTATATTATTTGAGTATTTCTACACTGTGGTATTTTTACTTTTACTTTGAGTTAAAGATCTGAGCACTTCCCCCTCCCCTCTCTCTCTCTGGCAGTGAGGATGGAAACTCTGACGTTTTCCTGATGTTCTGGCTCCAATCGATCTGTCCTCATTTTCTGTTTCCTTCATCTCATCAGACCTCTGTGTTCCTCTACTCTTCTTCGAATGACTTCCATCCCTCCAGGTCCACATGGGAAAGGTTATAAGAGATCTTAACGTGTTGTTCTACGTCATAAAATACGTCAGTATATATACCCCACTGGTGGATTTAAAAACTGCTGCTAACAAGTGTCTAAATGAGACGACAAAACGTCATCACGCCCAACATTAGCCGCCTTTAGCTTAGCGGTGGTGACGTGAAGTCATGTGACCGTGCTGTAGTTCCTTTATAGCCCAACATTAGCCTCCTTTAGCTTAGCGGTGGTGACGTGAAGTCATGTGACCGTGCTGTAGTTCCTTTATAGCCCAACATTAGCCGCCTTTAGCTTAGCGGTGGTGACGTGAAGTCATGTGACCGTGCTGTAGTTCCTTTATAGCCCAACATTAGCCTTCTTTAGCTTAGCGGTGGTGATGTGAAGTCATGTGACCGTGATGTAGTTCCTTTATAGCCCAACATTAGCCACCTTTAGCTTAGCGGTGGTGACGTGAAGTCATGTGACCGTGCTGTAGTTCCTTTATAGCCCGACATTAGCCTCCTTTAGCTTAGCGCTGGTGACGTGAAGTCATGTGACTGTGCTGTAGTTCCTTTATAGCCCAACATTAGCCTCCTTTATCTTAGCGGTGGTGACGTGAAGTCATGTGACCATGCTGTAGTTCCTTTATAGCCCAACATTAGCCTCCTTTAGCTTAGCGTGGTGACGTGAAGTCATGTGACCGTGCTGTAGGTCCTTTACAGCCCAACATTAGCCGCCTTTAGCTTAGCGGTGGTGACGTGAAGTCATGTGACCGTGCTGTAGTTCCTTTATAGCCCAACATTAGCCGCCTTTAGCTTAGCGGTGGTGACGTGAAGTCATGTGACCGTGCTGTAGTTCCTTTATAGCCCAACATTAGCCGCCTTTAGCTTAGCGGTGGTGACGTGAAGTCATGTGACCGTGCTGTAGTTCCTTTATAGCCCAACATTAGCCGCCTTTAGCTTAGCGGTGGTGACGTGAAGTCATGTGACCGTGCTGTAGTTCCTTTATAGCCCAACATTAGCCGCCTTTAGCTTAGCGGTGGTGACGTGAAGTCATGTGACCGTGCTGTAGTTCCTTTATAGCCCAACATTAGCCTCCTTTAGCTTAGCGGTGGTGACGTGAAGTCATGTGACCGTGCTGTAGTTCCTTTTTAGACTAACGTTAGCTTTTTACTTCAGAAATCATAAAGTGGTGTTAACATGTGGAGATTATCCTGCTGAACTAAACGTGTAAGTATCATAAATGTTGTTTGACACAGAGATTATGTTCTGCAGTAAGTCACATGGAGGAATCCCATTGGCTCTCTGTGTGTTGAATCCTGGTTTTGACCCCCTCATAATTCCCTGACATCATAGAAAGCAGCGCCGCCTCTGAGTCATCAAATAAGGACAGGAGCTGTGTGAGACACTCATATAAGGACAAAGAGGGTGAGAGAGGGCGAGCTGCTAACATGTACACACACACACACACACAAAGTGCTGTGTCATGACTGTATACACACAGTGATATACACACACATTACGGTGATTTGTGAACAAGAACATAACTCTGATGTCCCCGTATAAATAATTATCATTAATAATGTATCTGCTTATAAATACTGCAGGGCAGATTAACTGTGTGTGTGTGTGTGTGTGTGTGTGTGTGTGTGTGTGTGTGTGTGTGTGTGTGTGTGTGCATGTGTGTGTGTGTGTGTGTGTGTGTGTGTGTTTAATACATGGTAACAGCAGGGGCCAGTTTGATTCCTGAGCAGGTAGCACACCCACCACCTGCTCACAGCTCACATACACGCGCACACACACACACACACACACACACACACACACACACACACACACACACACACACACACACACACACACACACACACACACACCTAGGGAGGTGGTTGCTAGGTAACAAGCATCCTCTAGCTCTCGCTTATAAATGTGTGCTGAACACGCAACCAGGAGGCTTCAGAATCACACACACACACACACACACACACACACACACACACACACACACACACACACACACACACACACACACACACACACACACACCGTAATGAGAGTGTGTCATCAGTGTCTCCTCCACAGAGACTCCTGAACGATCAGCTGATTCTCTCTGCAGTGAAGCAGCTTCACGTTATGCTTCACCTGCTCTACTGCGATTCCACATTGCCTTAAATGAGCTCTCCACTTCCGGTTGAAGCGTATTTGATGTCACTTTGCATCCACCAGCTTTATCAACCTTTACTCGCCATAGAAGCTGTTTCTCAGCTCTTGAATGAACTGTGATTAAGGTATAACAGGTTTTCAGGCGAGCAACGCACCATTTGGATGATCATCAATATGGGATTAATTTCATCCAAAAACGTATATTTGAGAATCTACAGCGATGTTTGGAGCTGCCTGCGTGAGAGACACGTGTTCTGCAATATGTGGCCACAGTTGTGCTGACGAACCGTTAGTATCATTTCATATAAAAGGACCAAAAGCCATTGTGAGCCTTGAAAAGAAAATGCACTTTAGATTCGACTACTTTCTATTTCTAGCTTTCTATGCAACTGGTTCTCCATTCATGCGGCACTGAAGTCCAACTAGAAATGCAATTCCAAAATGAAAAGTATTTGACATGACAACTATGCAATGAAGCGTGGAGGACAGAGTGAAGCCATTACTTTAAGAATGAACAAACTGGAGATTGGAAGTGATGAAAAAAGATCTCCTTTTTAACCCATAATGCCTATAAAATGCCCCCTTCTTGCTGTGCAATTGACCCAAGACCATTTCTGTCACTCAGGGTGCATTATGGGACGATGCCATTGATTGACAGCTTCATTACAGGTGCATTATGGGAGTGCAACGGTCATTAATTGCACAATGTCAAACTGGACGTCACATGATGCAACGCATAAACACAGAGATCTAACATGTAAACACAACAACGGCAAAACAAACACACACACACACACACGCACACACACACACACACACACACACACACACACACACACACACACACCCTCTTCCTTTTTCTGCTACCCTCATTTCCCCTCAGAAACTGATGTGTCAGGATCACATGTGCGTGAGAGAGAGCTTCAGATTGTTTTTCCCTTGTGATGGTGTGTGTGTGTGTGTGTGTGTGTGTGTGTGTGTGTGTGTGTGTGTGTGTGTGTGTGTGTGTGTGTGTGTGTGTGTGTGTGTGTGTGTGTGGAGTTAGCAAGGATATGACGTGTGTGTTTATAGTAAATTAATTCAGTTGGCTGCACCTCTGACTTCCTCTAGCACACTCTGAACAATACTCGTGTGTGTGTGTGAGTGTGATGTGTGTGTGTGTGTGTGTGTGTGCCAACAGTTGGCATAGTGCACAGGACAGGATGATTAGTTCCTAGCTCGCGATCCATATTTGTTCAGCTGCACACACACACACACACACACACACACACACACACACACACACACACACACACACACACACACACACACACACACACACACACACTGCCAGGTTAACAGGAAGTGGAGTGATTGAATTAGAGAGGAGAGACTTTCCAAACGGATACATCAGAGAGGAGAGGATGGATGGGAGATGGGAGGTTAAAAAAACAATGAAGGTTTAAACAGGAAGTACTTCTTCAGGAACAAACAGATGAAGCTGTGATATAATTCATTATTGATGTGTTGATGAACAACTTTATGAATGTGTACCAACATGTGCATAATGCATGCTGACAGCTTCATGCATGGAAGTTGCAGATCAGGAAAATAATATCAGGAATCATGATATCATTTTTTGTCAAGTAAAGCAATATTTGATAATGGTTTTAGGGATTGTACCAGTGCAACACTAAGTCAAAAGCACCAATACAGCTTCAAACCACACATGGGACCTTCCCTGTGGTTTCACCCAAAAATGTACCTTTCAGTTTATTTATTTATATTTTAAGTCAGTATTTTAATGTCTATAACAAAAAAAATATCGAGCTGGTTTCTCCTACCCTACCTTTAAGGAAGGTTATTAAATAACAGCAACGATCAATTATCTTTCCTTAATTGGCTAACCCTAATGTGTGGTACACTATGCCCCACTTATACATTCCCAATAACCAAAACAATGCTAGTTAATAAAGGGGGTTATTAACTAATAACAATAACCACTTTCCTTTTTCCAACCCACTAACCCTAATTTAACCCTAAACTTACATGTGTGGTACTTTATGCCTTGTTTGCATCACTTATTAGTTCCCATTAAACCTAATAAATGCTGTTAAAAGTTAATATTGGAGGTACTTATCTAATGATAACAACCAATTTCCTTTTTCCAACCCCCTTGACACTAACTGTGAGGGAATAATTTTGTCTTTACTCCTAAGTGTCAAAGAAT
>JAPTMU010000047.1:262416-272416 GCA_028583405.1 Pogonophryne albipinna
CATCAGGTGCATTTCACACATGTCCACCAATGTTTGAAAATGACTGATTTTGACACTCAATTTATTCCTGTTTCTGTTCATTTTGAGGCTTAAAAAAAGATATCTCCTTCATATTCATCAAGGACATGAGAGGGAGAGTGAAGGGGCAGCCAGAGCAGTTAAATATAAGATACAATGTTGTTGAGGGTTCGTTGCCTTGCTCAAGGGCACCTCTCCAGGTACCAGTCCAAACTCTGTATTTGGTCCTATCGGGACTTTAACCGGCAACCCTTTGGTTCCCAGACAAAGTCCCTACAGACTGAGCCACCTTACACACAACACTTAAAATATGGCTGATTTTGACCCTCAGTTTATTCCTGTTTCTTTTCATTATGAGGCTTAATATCAATCAAGGATCGCCCAGAGCAGTTAGGGAGTTTGATGCCTTGCTTAAGGGCTCCTCTGCAGCCCCCAGGAGGTGAACGAGCAACTCTCCAGATACCACTTCCACGCTGTGTATTTGGTCCTACAGGGACTTGAATCGGCAACCCTTTGGTTCCCAGACAAAGTCCCTGCAGACTGAGCCACCTTACACACAACACTTAAAATATGGCTGATTTTGACCCTCAGTTTATTTCTGTTGGCTTAGAAAAAAAGGTCACTTCTTAATATTGATCAAGGATAGGACAGTAGTTGGGGTTCGGTGCCTTGCTTAAGGGCATCTTTGCAGTACCCAGGAGGTTAACTAGCACCTCTCCAGGTACCATTTCTACGCTCTCATTGGTCCGATCGGGACTTGAACCGGCAACCCTTTGGTTCCCAGACAAAGTCCCTACAGACTAAGTCAGAATACGTTGTAAAATAGGGCTGATTTTGACCCTCAGTTTATTCCTGTTTCTGTTCATTATGAGGCTTAAAAGAAAGTCTCTTCTTAATATTAATGAAGGAGAGGAGAGGGAGAGTCAGTTCTCTGTCGACCAGAGCAGTTGGGGGTTCGATGCCTTGCTTAAAGGCACCTCGACAGTGGCCCAGAATCAGAATCAAGTTTATTGTCAGGTACGTTTACACTTTCTAAAAAAACAAGTTGCAAAGTAGGTAAAAAGAAAGAAAGAAATATATAAGGATAATAACAATTATGACATACAGGAGGTGGACTGGCACCTCTCCAGGTACCACTTCACGCTCTGTGTTTGGTTCGATCAGGACTTGAACCGACAACCCTTTGGTTCCCAGGCTCTACAGACAGAAGATGTAGATTTGCAGATTAACCAAAACCACTTACTTTAGATATTTAATGATCTCATATATTCAGATTTGTACACACAACTCATGGGAATAACTTGTCAAAGATGATGCTCTGAAACACATTTAACCATCTATTATCTTTGAGTGTCTGAAACAATGAGGGGTCGACAGGAAGATAATTGGCAGAAAACTCTGTATAATTCCAGTTTCTTAAATATAAATATTTGCTTCATTTCCTCTATTTCCGTAGTTAAATGCTTTAACTTAAGTACCAATCTCAATGCAGTATTTCTACTTACTTACTTTAGTTGTATTCCTTTAGTTAAGTAAATGTTAACGGTCATTTAAAGTCTTCTGACCCCCCCAATGTCCCCACAACTTTTTAACAAATTTATTTTAAACAACATTTTTGACGACGTGCTTCTCTGTTGTTTAATAATATTTTCTCTTCCCTGATCTTCAGATTCTTATCGTCTCATAACCCTTTAAATCCTGTACCACTCCACCATTCACCTCCGCTCCACAGAGCCGACGTGTCTCAGAGGAAGTCACTCACAAATACAGGATGCTTCTTGAATTGAGAACCAAATTCATGCCGGCTTCTGATTTTTTTTGTTGCAGATTATCTACGGTAATAAGGCACGGTGTCGCTAACCCTCAATCCTAACTCTGAGAGAGACAGAGGAATAACTGACAGTAAATCTGGGCCAACATGTTCTCAACCGCCCAGAATAGGATTGCTGATCCTGCATTACTCCGTTCTTCATTTATAAGAATGAGGAAGGAAGACTCAGCACTCCTGCTCTCAGAATATACGAGTGTGACGGTCTGTATCCAGAGGTGGGAAGTAGTGGAGTACAAATACTTCGTTACTGTACTTAAGTACATGTTTCTGGTGTCAGTACTTTACTCCACTACTTATTTTTCTGACTACTTTTTACTTTCTACTTCTTACATGTTGAACCCAAATACCTGTACTTTCTACTTCTTACATGTTGAACACAAATACCTGTACTTTCTACTTCTTACATGTTGAACACAAATACCTGTACTTTCTACTTCTTACATGTTGAACACAAATACCTGTACTTTCTACTTCTTACATGTTGAACTCAAATACCTGTACTTTCTACTTCTTACATGTTGATCACAAATACCTGTACTTTCTACTTCTTACATGTTGAACACAAATACCTGTACTTTCTACTTCTTACATGTTGAACACAAATACCTGTACTTTCTACTTCTTACATGTTGAACACAAATACCTGTACTTTCTACTTCTTACATGTTGAACACAAATACCTGTACTTTCTACTTCTTACATGTTGAACACAAATACCTGTACTTTCTACTTCTTACATGTTGAACACAAATACCTGTACTTTCTACTTCTCACATGTTGAACCCAAATACCTGTACTTTCTACTTCTTACATGTTGAACACAAATACCTGTACTTTCTACTTCTTACATGTTGAACCCAAATACCTGTACTTTCTACTTCTTACATGTTGAACCCAAATACCTGTACTTTCTACTTCTTACATGTTGAACACAAATACCTGTACTTTCTACTTCTTACATGTTGAACTCAAATACCTGTACTTTCTACTTCTTACATGTTGAACCCAAATACCTGTACTTTCTACTTCTTACATGTTGAACCCAAATACCTGTACTTTCTACTTCTTACATGTTGAACCCAAATACCTGTACTTTCTACTTCTTACATGTTGAACACAAATACCTGTACTTTCTACTTCTTACATGTTGAACTCAAATACCTGTACTTTCTACTTCTTACATGTTGAACTCAAATACCTGTACTTTCTACTTCTTACATGTTGAACCCAAATACCTGTACTTTCTACTTCTTACATGTTGAACCCAAATACCTGTACTTTCTACTTCTTACATGTTGAACCCAAATACCTGTACTTTCTACTTCTTACATGTTGAACCCAAATACCTGTACTTTCTACTTCTTACATGTTGAACTCAAATACCTGTACTTTCTACTTCTTACATGTTGAACACAAATACCTGTACTTTCTACTTCTTACATGTTGAACACAAATACCTGTACTTTCTACTTCTCACATGTTGAACCCAAATACCTGTACTTTCTACTTCTTACATGTTGAACACAAATACCTGTACTTTCTACTTCTCTCATTTCCCAAACAGCTGGTTCCTTTAGTCTGAATGTGTGTTTGGTGGCGTGATCATTATTCTTTAGAGTCATTGCGTGCCTATTGATTTGAACACGATCCGTGTATCCATCATTTCCTGGTCTTCTCTAAAGAAGAGGGACCAATGGAAACGTTGTCATGTTGCCGTTGTTCAGCATGGAAACATTCATTAGCTAACAATGACATTATTGTTCTATGTATATAAAGGGAGGTCAGGTACTCTTTAAAACAGCTGCTAGCTATGGGTACTTTTTACTGAAGTACATTTCAAAGCCTCTTTACTTTCACTTGAGTAAAGAAGTTTAGTCAGTACTTCTACTTTCACCAGCGTATTTTAAAACAGGAGTATCTGTACTTCTACTTGAGGAAAGGATGTGTGTACTTTTGCCATCTCTGTGTGTATCTCAATAGGCGCTTTCACACCAGAGTACTTTTCCCGTTTATTTCCGTTAGTGCCTGGAATTTTGCGTTCACACCAAAAAGAGAACTTAGTTCAGAGAACTTTTACCTCCATTTGTAGTCCCTGCTAGAGAGGTGGTACTTTCCTGGGGAGAAAAAGTACCAATTTCTGATTGGCTGGGCGGATTGCAAACCACGCCCCGTAAATCTCTGAAAAGTGTTTTGAAGCCGCCATTGTATTTGCTGGCATTAGCATTATTAGCATTAGCCCCGCGCACCAACGCAGAGAGACTAACTTATGGCAACACAAAAGAAAACATGGGAGCGGTGGAGATGAGGAGGTGTCGGCGTTCTGGCAATTTACTCGAAAGGCTGAAGCCAGTCCCCAACTCCAGGGACTTCCGGCTGGGGACTTTGGGCGGCAGTATACGCCCTGAAGTTGTTTGCGGCCTGCCAGTAAACCCAAAGAAGAAGAAGAAGAAGAAGAAGAAGAAGAAGTGACGTCAGCGGCTCATTTGCCTAATCCTCCCTCAGGGACTTATTCTGGTGAGAACGCGATCTGTACTTAGTGCCCTGGGGGAACTAAGTGCTGCAAAGTACTTGGTGTGAAAGCGGCTATTGGGGTCCTGGACCTAAAGTAGGAGAAGGGTCTGTTTCCTTGTGACAAAACACAGCGATGCAGATAACTGGAGACAAAGTGCGTGCAATCAGAAGCTACTGAATATCTTCTTATCCGATATGCAGATCGTCCAAGAGGGAAAACCCTTTGATGCATTTTACGGTGCGTTTCCATATTTGTTTTTGCAGCTTGAATAAAACAAAAGTGCATTTGAGACAGCTGCATCACAGTTATCGTCCTCATTAGTTCTGGGATAATGGAGTTTAGTGTCTGACCTCCAGAAGGTCTCAGACTGCCTCTTGGAGAAAAGCCAAGAGACATGTGGAGGTGACTGAAAACACAAAACAGCCTTGAAACAGGATCAGTGTTTGAGCTTTATATTGATTTGTTATTTAATGGTTTGGCTTTTACAAGGATTAGTAACGCGTGATTTAGCAGTTGTATAATAATCATATAATGTTAAACTTATACTTATTTAAGCGTCTTTGAGCATTAGGAAAAGTGCTATAAATATCCCATGTATTATTATTATATATGAAATACAATAGATGTGATTATTAATGGAAACCAAGTAATCCTTAAAAGAGACAGTGTTTGAAGAACAGACCAAACACAAAGCAAGCTAGCCTACACTTATATAAATATCTCTAATTCCTGGATTTCCATGACCTTCCATGAAGTGTTTGAGTGCATCGCTGCAGGAAAAGGAAAATCATCATGTGATCCCAGTTTCCTCTCTACTGTCTGCGCTGTTTAACATCAGGGTAATACGACCACAGAGAAGCTCTTACAGATCAACGAGGGTCAAAGACTGCCTTTAGGGTCAATGGTTAAAGAGCAGAGGGCAAAACACTTGCAGCTAAACCACACACACACACACACACACACACACACACACACACACACACACACACACACACACACACACACACACACACACACACACACACACACACACACACACACACACACACACACACACACACACACACACACACACACACACGTACCATGTATACATCACTTCAGGGGACATTACATTGACTTACATGCATTTCCTGGAGACTTATCCTAACCTTAACCATAACTAACACATGCCTAACCCTCACCCTTACCCTTACCCTTACCCTTACCCTAACCCTAACCCTAACCCTAACCAAGTCTTCAACCTAAAATGAATGATTCCCCTTATGGGGACTCGCCTCCCGTATGTCCCCATAAGGGAGGCGAGTCCCCACACGTGACTGTGTAAACAGATTTAGGTCCCCATAAGGATGGTAATGCTCGGCCACACACACACACACACACACACACACACACACACACACACACACACACACACACACACACACACACACACACACACACTTTTAAACTGTAAGATGTTATAAAACTGCTTTGTATTTTTGCATTTAGTTGCAATTTATACTACTCGTGCATATCTATAGCTGCCTAAAATGTATAGTAAAAAATACATTTACATTTATTTAATGTATTATATATTTTACAAATATTTTATACATTTTTTTATTATTTGATTTATTTTTTTATTATTTATTAGATTTGTATTTTATTTTTCATTATTTACTTCTGTCTTAATACTTCTGTTTTTATCTTATTTTGTGTATTTTCTTTACCTTTTTATTATTCAATAGAATCAAGTATTAAAATATATGTATACAAATATATAAAAATATACATTTAATGATGCCCTCAGTTCGTGCATGAAGTCATTTTATACCAAGAGAGTTCTGCTCAGTGGTCGAGCAAAGAGACGTGGGGAAAATAGTGTGGGACTAGGGATGCATATCGTTGACTTGTTTACGATACCGATACCACTGAGCGATACCGAGACTCAACCGATACATATCGTGATACTTTGAAAATGTATCATCCCACAATTACTCCCATGAAGCGCTTTACGATATAGTTCACATGTCAAATGAATATTAAATTCAATTGTGGGACTTCTTGGACCTTTTAGTGCTGAACAAACAATGAAAGATACATAACAAATATGAAGAAAACCGATTATGGAATATCTTTTCTAACACATCAGGTGTGCCGTGTGAATAGCACATCTTGTCAATGCAAACAGAACGTTATAGCAGCGTTATAATTAATGTTAAACCTGAGATTCGACTAGAGAACAAATACATGATAGAATAAAGGTCATGAGATCTCGGCATTGCACAAACAAATCTCATCTTTAAAATCAACATTTGCCTTCACTGGTGAGAGAAAACGAATCCCATCAGTTCATTTGTGGGACTTTTACCTTTCTAGTGTTGAACAAACAATGAAAGATACATAAAATATGAAGAAAAACGATTATGCAATCTAATTTATAACACCCGCCATCACGGGCCACGGACTCACTTTTAAAATGTATTAAAAAAAAATATATATATATATCAGGGTTTCCGTTAGCCGGTAATTACCGGTTTTCAGCTGGTAAAATTGATTAAAAACCGGTAAATTCAAAACCTGCCGGTCAAAATATCTGGTAATAATTAGGGATGCTCCGATAGATCGGCCGCCGGTCATCATCGGCCGATATTCACTCTGAATAGTTTGATCGGTGCTCTCTCTAAAGGCCGATCAGGAGAGCTGGATCTGATCGATATGGACATAAACGCGAGTGAAGTGTAACCGGACGCGAGAGAGAGATCAGATCAGCTGCTGAGTCTGACCGAGACACGCAGCTCTGCATAATCACCTGAAGCCCCGCCCACTGTTTAGCGAGCTGCAGGAGCTGCATGAGAAACTGACGGGCTGTCAGGAGAGAGGGAGAGAGAGAGAGGGAGAGAGAGAGGGAGGGAGGGAGAGAGAGAGAGGGAGGGAGAGAGAGAGAGAGGGAGGGAGGGAGAGAGAGGGAGGGAGAGAGAGAGAGAGGGAGAGGGAGGGAGGGAGGGAGAGGGGAAAAGAGAGGATCCGTTTCTCCCGTGTTATTATTCAAAGTTGATGTAAACTTTTCAATAATGTACGTTATCTACTACAAGTAGTTTGTTTGAATGTAATAATTATGTTGTTGTTTGTGGAATAATTTATTGAAAAATGAATCTGAATTTTTCGATTTGTTACGATTATAAACTGAAGCGATATAAAAATGAGCCCCATGAACTGAGTTTTAAACATCAGCATATCTGCTCATAGTCCGGTAATTACCTGCTAACGGAAACTCTGCTACACAACTCTTATTATTATTATTGAAACATGACCGGTAAGTTTCAAATTTGTCCGGTAAAATAAATTCTGCCCGGACATTTGACCGGCGAGAAAAAATCCTAGCGGAAACCCTGATACATATATATTTTTTAAAAGTATCGAAAACGGATCTGATTTCGATAGGAACAGGAGGAACAGGAGGAACAGGAGGTACAGGAGGAACAGGAGGAACAGGAGGAACAGGAGGTACAGGAGGTACAGGAGGAACAGGAGGTACAGGAGGAACAGGAGGAACAGGAGGTACAGGAGGTACAGGAGGAACAGGAGGAACAGGAGGTACAGGAGGAACAGGAGGAACAGGAGGAACAGGAGGAACAGGAGGTACAGGAGGAACAGGAGGAACAGGAGGTACAGGAGGAACAGGAGGTACAGGAGGAACAGGAGGAACAGGAGGAACAGGAGGTACAGGAGGAACAGGAGGAACAGGAGGAACAGGAGGAACAGTAGGAACAGGAGGAACAGGAGGAACAGGAGGTACAGGAGGTACAGGAGGAACAGGAGGAACAGGAGGAACAGGAGGAACAGTAGGAACAGGAGGAACAGGAGGTACAGGAGGTACAGGAGGAACAGGAGGTACAGGAGGAACAGGAGGTACAGGAGGTACAGGAGGAACAGGAGGAACAGGAGGTACAGGAGGAACAGGAGGAACAGGAGGAACAGGAGGAACAGGAGGTACAGGAGGAACAGGAGGTACAGGAGGAACAGGAGGAACAGGAGGAACAGGAGGTACAGGAGGAACAGGAGGTACAGGAGGAACAGGAGGAACAGGAGGAACAGGAGGAACAGGAGAAACAGGAGGTACAGGAGCAACAGGAGGAACAGGAGGAACAGGAGGAACAGGAGGAACAGGAGGAACAGGAGGAACAGGAGGTACAGGAGGTACAGGAGGAACAGGAGGTACAGGAGGAACAGGAGGAACAGGAGGTACAGGAGGTACAGGAGGAACAGGAGGTACAGGAGGAACAGGAGGAACAGGAGGAACAGGAGGAACAGGAGGTACAGGAGGAACAGGAGGAACAGGAGGTACAGGAGGAACAGGAGGTACAGGAGGAACAGGAGGTACAGGAGGAACAGGAGGAACAGGAGGTACAGGAGGAACAGGAGGTACAGGAGGAACAGGAGGAACAGGAGGAACAGGAGGAACAGTAGGAACAGGAGGAACAGGAGGAACAGGAGGTACAGGAGGTACAGGAGGAACAGGAGGTACAGGAGGAACAGGAGGAACAGGAGGTACAGGAGGTACAGGAGGAACAGGAGGAACAGGAGGTACAGGAGGAACAGGAGGAACAGGAGGTACAGGAGGAACAGGAGGAACAGGAGGTACAGGAGGAACAGGAGGTACAGGAGGAACAGGAGGAACAGGAGGAACAGGAGGAACAGTAGGAACAGGAGGAACAGGAGGAACAGGAGGTACAGGAGGTACAGGAGGAACAGGAGGTACAGGAGGAACAGGAGGAACAGGAGGTACAGGAGGTACAGGAGGAACAGGAGGAACAGGAGGTACAGGAGGAACAGGAGGAACAGGAGGAACAGGAGGAACAGGAGGTACAGGAGGAACAGGAGGAACAGGAGGTACAGGAGGAACAGGAGGTACAGGAGGAACAGGAGGAACAGGAGGAACAGGAGGTACAGGAGGAACAGGAGGTACAGGAGGAACAGGAGGAACAGGAGGAACAGGAGGTACAGGAGGAACAGGAGGAACAGGAGGAACAGGAGGAACAGGAGGTACAGGAGGAACAGGAGGAACAGGAGGAACAGTAGGAACAGGAGGAACAGGAGGAACAGGAGGTACAGGAGGAACAGGAGGAACAGGAGGACAGGAGGAACAGGAGGTACAGGAGGAACAGGAGGTACAGGAGGTACAGTAGGAACAGGAGGAACAGGAGGTACAGGAGGAACAGGAGGAACAGGAGGAACAGGAGGTACAGGAGGAACAGGAGGAACAGGAGGTACAGGAGGAACAGGAGGAACAGGAGGTACAGGAGGTACAGGAGGAACAGGAGGTACAGGAGGTACAGGAGGAACAGGAGGAACAGGAGGAACAGGAGGAACAGGAGGAACAGTAGGAACAGGAGGAACAGGAGGAACAGGAGGTACAGGAGGAACAGGAGGTACAGGAGGTACAGGAGGAACAGGAGGAACAGGAGGTACAGGAGGAACAGGAGGAACAGGAGGAACAGGAGGAACAGTAGGAACAGGAGGAACAGGAGGAACAGGAGGTACAGGAGGAACAGGAGGAACAGGAGGAACAGGAGGTACAGGAGGTACAGGGAGAACAGGAGGAACAGGAGGTACAGGAGGAACAGGAGGTACAGGAGGAACAGGAGGAACAGGAG
>JAPTMU010000047.1:277416-287416 GCA_028583405.1 Pogonophryne albipinna
TTAAAAGACAAAGAAACACAGAGAAACAAACATGTGAGATACAGAGAGAGGAGGGAGGTGACAAATGCATCACTTCTGTGGCAGTGATCACAGCAGAGTATGAGCCAGCGCAGGATTAGAAAACACACTCAGAGCTGCAGGGTTTAACAACAACAACAACAACAACAACAAACACATCCCCCTCCTCTCGATGCGCTACACTCCCCTCACCCTCTCATCTCTCCATCTTTACACCACGCTCTGTTATTCATCACTTATCAATATCTCCTCATATGACTCTCACTTTTTATTATAAACTGACAGCGTGGGCGGGGAATATTGTGATTGCTCACTGCGTTTAGATGAGAGGAAGAAAGGGGGAGGAGAGGGGGGAGAGGAGAGGGGGGAGGGGGGAGAGGAGAGGGGGGGGAGGAGAGGGGGAGAGGAGAGGGGGAGATATGGAACGACAAAGATAGAAACAGCGAGATTAAAAAAATAAAACTGGGCGACCTTTAACGTAAAGCTAGTTAGCCTCGGGTTGCTAATAAAGCAGAACATGGTGTGTGTGTGTGTGTGTGTGTGTGTGTGTGTGTGTGTGTGTGTGTGTGTGTTACTGTGTTTGTATGTGTGTGTGTGTGTGTGTGTGTGTGTGTGAGTGTGTGTGTATGTGTGTGTGTGTGTGTGTGTGTGTGTGTGTGTGTGTGTGTGTGCGTGCGTGCGTGCGTGCGTGTGTGTGGCTGTGTGTGTGTGTATGCGCACGTGAGTGCATGTGTGTGTGTGTAATGCTGCAGTAAATCCACTACACAATAAAAAGGGCAAGAGGTGGGAGAGGAGAGGAAACGAGAGAAGGAGAAAGGGGAGGAAAAGAGGGAACATGAAAGGAAAGGTAATGAGAGGAAAAGGAAACAAAAAAAGAGGAAAGGAGGTCAGGAAGGGAAGGACTGAGAGGAAAGGAAATAAATCATGAAGAGAGGAAGAAACTATAGGAGACACGAGAAAAAGTAAACGACAGGAGAGAAGAGGATAAGAGAGGAAAGGATAAGAAAGGACTGAAGAGGTAAGGAGAAAGCAAATTAGGGAAGAGGAAGAGGAAAGGAAATGAGAGGAGAGTAAACAAGGATAAAAGAGGAAATGAAATGAGAGGAAACAATATGAGTCCCAAGGAAAGGAAACAAGAGGAGTGGAGAAGAGAAGAGAGAAAAGGAAATGAGATAAGTGGTAACAAGGACACAAGAGGAAAGGAAACAAGATCATAGGAAACAAGGAGACAAGAAGAAAGGAAACAATATGATTGGAAACTAAGAGACAAGAAGAAAGGAAACAATATGATTGGAAACTAAGAGACAAGAAGAAAGGAAATAAGGAGAAGAAAGGATGCAGATATATGAGGAAAGGAACAGAAGAGAACAAAGAAAATGTGATGAGAGGAAACGAGGACAGAAGAAGAAAGGAAACAGGGAAAGGAATTGATGAGGAGACATGAGGAAAGTAGAGGAGAGGAAACAAGCTGAGAATAGCAGAGAAGTTGTGTCCTAGTTTAACTTTGACCTCTATCCGTCTCTCTCTCTCTGATGACACATATTGAAGCTCCATGAGGACCGTCAGGGATCTGTTTCCCCAGCAGCACTCATCCTCTCTGGGTATGACTCACCATCAACACTCCCTTCATCTCCTCTTCCTCTTCCTCCTCCTCCTCCTCCCTCTCTAAAGGGTCCTCCATTCAACTGCTATACAGTGAGGGAGGATGTTTTTTTGAAAAACGACACGGAAGTTCACTCAGAAAAAATCCATTTATGGTACTTCCATGTTTAGTTCAACGAGATAATCTCCACACATTAACACCACTTTATGATTTCTGAAGTAAAAAGCGAATGTTAGGCTATAAAGGAACACCGTCACATGACCTCATGATGTATTTCTATAGGCCAACCTGGAAGTTAGCGTCTGCAGAAAATGAACAACTGAAGAGCAGAGTCATACGGACAGAGAGCTGCACACAATAGAACAGAAAAGAGAGACCCATGCAGCCCCAGTGGCCCAATGGATAAGGCACTGGCCTCCTAAGCCAGGGCTTGTGGGTTCGAGTCCCATCTGGGGTAAAATGTTGTTGACTGGAAGCATCATAGCTTTGGAAGGTGTACTACTCTTAGTCCTTTGACAAAGGTGATGCTCTGGGCCCTTCTCACTTCGGTTAAATGAAATCCTTGCTTCCCTCACTTGCGTCGTTTCCCTGTGACTATCCCTCCCACCAGGGAAGCAAGGAGGGACGCAAGGAAACCACGAGAAGCAGGAAATGAGTTTTAAGAGCAATGGGACGTCCTTTCCTCCGGAGCGCCACGTGAAGCGACGTCCGTTTGTGATGACGCCGCACAGCTGATCGTCTGACAGCAGCTCTGTCCCCGTTGTGTTCACACACACCCCCGCCTCTGTTAGCACACATTTACTGACACACACATTTGTATCATCTGTTGTAGACCCAAATACATTAAATAAAATAAGAACTCAGTCTCAAGAGATAAACGCCATTCTTAAAATGTATAAACGAACAATAGTTAGATTAATATTGATTAGAGTGCACAATAGAAATAAAATAATTGAGAGAAGAAAAAGAGATATGTTATCTATCAAAACCCAGTTAGATTAACATTCATTGGATTGCACACTTTGTTTGTTTGTGTGGATATGCAGCACTTTAACATTTTAATAGACTTAATGACTGACTGGATGGAAATGACAATAAATGAAAATGTAAAACGAAAAAAGCGATCATGACATTTTTTCCAATAAATGAATAAAATGATTTGTGACCACTTTGTTGTTCAGATATATCACATATTTGTAACTAAATGAAACATGAATTGAAACAAAACACAGTTTAAACTGAGGAGTGACTCTCGTGAGGTTCATGTATTTTCGTCACTCCGCTGGGAAACTGCTCTCATGTCAAGAAGCATGAGATCAGTGCAGGCGCTGCATCGTCCAATCAGTGAGCGATACACAGTAAGGGGGCGGGGCGAGTGGCTGAGGATTTCATCGGAGGATGGTCTGGTGGTTCCTCGGTTATCGCTCCTCCATTATCGCTCCTCGGTCCTCCGGCAAAAATAAGGCCATTGGGACGCTACGCAAGATGGCGCAGACAAATCAACTTCCGGTGAGACCGAGGACCGAGGAAATGAAAAATAAGAGAAGTGAGAAAGGCCCTCTGTTAGGGTTCGTGTATAAAGGAACTACAGCACGGTCACATGACTTCACGTCACCACCGCTAAGCTAAAGGTGGCTAATGTTGGGCTATAAAGGAACTACAGCACGGTCACATGACTTCACGTCACCACCGCTAAGCTAAAGGTGGCTAATGTTGGGCTATAAAGGAACTACAGCACGGTCACATGACTTCACGTCACCACCGCTAAGCTAAAGAAGGCTAATGTTGGGCTATAAAGGAACTACAGCACGGTCACATGACTTCACGTCACCACCGCTAAGCTAAAGGTGGCTAATGTTGGGCTATAAAGGAACTACAGCACGGTCACATGATTTCACGTCACCACCGCTAAGCTAAAGGAAGCTAATGTTGGGCTATAAAGGAACTACAGCACGGTCACATGACTTCACGTCACCACCGCTAAGCTAAAGGTGGCTAATGTTGGTCTATAAAGGAACTACAGCACGGTCACATGACTTCACGTCACCACCGCTAAGTTAAGGTGGCTAATGTTGGTCTATAAAGGAACTACAGCACGGTCACATGACTTCACCACCGCTAAGCTAAAGGAAGCTAATGTTGGACTATAAAGGAACTACAGCACGGTCACATGACTTCACGTCACCACAGCTAAGCTAAAGGAGGCTAATGTTTGGCTCTAAAGGAACTACAGCACGGTCACATGACTTTAGCCACTAAGGTGGCTAATGTTGGGCGTGATGACGTTTGGTCGTCTCATTCACACTTGTTAGTGACATCCGTTTTTAAATGTACCAATGGGGTATTTACTGACGTATTTATATTCTCCACCCTCCTCTCCTCTTTCTTCTTCTTCTCTCTCTTATTCTTGCCCTTCATCATCCTCTTATTCCATCCCCAGTTAGCCTCTAAACTCCCGTTTCAGTTTCTCTCTCAGTTTCTTCTCCGACTCCCCCTCCCTTTCATCCTCTTACTCCCTTTCCGAGCAGCGCTGTTATCTCCTGCTTTCAGGCTCAAAATGGCTCTGGAAAACAGCCATCATAAACTCATTAACTCACACAACAATACAAACACAATAAACCAGAAAAGCAAACGTGACCTCGAACTGGTGCGTGTTCACAAAGAAGCTAACACGTGAGCCCTTAGCCTCGTAGCTCTCAGGCACAAATGTAGTAAACAATGGCAGATCCATCCATCCATCCATCTTTCTCCCGCTTATCCGTGGTCGGGTCTCGGGGGTATCAGTTACAGCAGAGAGCCCCAAACGTTCCTTTCCCCTCATCAACCAGCTCTGACTGGGGGATCCCAAGGCGCTCCCAGGCCAGAGAAGAGATATAATCCCTCCACCTGGTCCTAGGTCTACCCCTCGGTCTCCTCCCAGCTGGACGTGCCTGGAACACCTCCCTAGGGATGCGCCCACGTGGCATCCTAACTAGGTGCCCGAACCACCTCAACTGGCTCCTTTCGACGCGAAGGAGGAGCGGCTCAACTCCGAGTCCCTCCCTGATGACTGAACGTCTCACCTTATCCCTAAGGGAGACACCAGCCACCCTGCGGAGAAAACCCATCTCGGCCGCTTGTATCCGCGATCTCGTTCTTTCGGTCATGACCCATCCTTCATGACCATAGGTGAGGGTAGGAACGGCCCGGTAGACAGAGAGCTTTGCCTTCTGGCTCAGCTCTCTGAGCAATGGCAGATTTACCACTTAAATACTTGCTAATTTATGAACAATATGATATTTATTTCAGACTAAAGAAGAGAAAAACACGGTTATTAATTGTTGGTGACGAACCTGTGTCGAGAGCTGGAGTTAAATGAAATCTCAGATTTGCCTTCTTAATAGTTTGTTTGGGTCCTCACTTCCGTTTCGCTTCTCATGCACTGATTCGCTAGCTGAAGAGCCAATCGGCCTTCCAGTTTGACACGTGGAATCGGCGGCGGAAGGTGTCGGCACGGCCGAAAAGACACGACGGTGCAGTACACACCAATCTGAGTAGGGCGACACGACGCTCATCATCGGACGGACATCTATGGACATCTACGCCGATAATCGGCTCGGTGTGTAACAGCCTTTAGGCCAACCTAAATCTTGTTATTTAAATATAATGACTACTAATATACATGATATGAACTTAAAATATTGAGGCAAAAAGTTAGCATCGACCTGATGATCAATGTAGAAAACATGGGGGAAAAATAAGCATTTTTCTTGTATTTCAGTATTAAGTTTCAGGCTATTATCCAAAAACACATTCAGAAAACCATTGACTTCCACACCAGGGGACAGGAAGTGATACAAGGCTCACTCATTTCTGTTTTTTTTAGGACTCCTGCACCAAATGTAATCACTTACACATAAACACATACACTGCACACACACACACACAGACACACACACACACACACACACACACACACACACACACACACACACACACACACACACACACACACGACACAGAAACAATCAGAGCGTTGAATTCAGCAGAGAGGGATCATGACTCCAGATATAGCTCAGAAACCAGGCTGCTGCACTGACTCAACTGTCAACTGTGTGTGTGTGTGTGTGTGTGTGTGCGTGCGTGCGTGCGTGCGTGCGTGCGTGCGTGCGTGCGTGTGTGTGTGTGTGTGTGTGTGTCTTCACATATTGATTCTCAGATAAATCAAATATTGCAGAATGACACCTGTTGGCAGCCGAGCCGGTAGTTAAACTTGAATTAAGTCCAAAGTGTGACTGTAAGTGAGATGAGGGTCAAGATGGACTCGTTCAGGCCGTCGGTAGCAGCGCTTCTGATAAATATATATATGGGGGAAAAAGCCACTTATCTTGTTCAAAAAGGTGCAATGAAAATATATTTAAGAAATTAATGTGAACATTTGCAATAAAAACGTAAAAAACTATATTTGAAAAATGTTGATTTGAACATAATATGTTAGATGCCAAAAAGCTTAAATACATTTAAATAAGTAAGTAAGAAAAACTGTGCCCATTGTTCTACAATACACAACAAGATAAAACAATATATACATGAGTATATTACATTATAGCAGCGCGGTCTGGATATATTCCAGTTAACTCTGGGCACACAGCTATTTCTGTCCGACTGCTGGGAAACTAATGGAGAGATGAAGGAGGAGGAGGAAGAGGAAGAGGAGGAAGAACTGGAGAGGAGAAGAGGAGTGGAGATTAAAGCGGTCACAGACTGATCTGCTCGATATTTAGTCAACCAACTACACGTTGCATTTAAACATCGATAAGTCATTATGTCAAGTATTGGAGACTTTATTTTAATCACAGAGGATCAACATGTGATTCTGAGACTCTCTGATATTAAAGACTAAGAATGAGGTCAAGAGGGAGGGATGAGGGTGAGGACAAAGTAGAGACACTACATACTGAGATACACCTGAACATCAGCAGGAGAGGACTCTTTAAAGTAGAGACACTACATACTGAGATACACCTGAACATCAGCAGGAGAGGACTCTTTAAAGTAGAGACACTACATACTGAGATACACCTGAACATCAGCAGGAGAGGACTCTTTAAAGTAGAGACACTACATACTGAGATACACCTGAACATCAGCAGGAGAGGACTCTTTAAAGTAGAGACACTACATACTGATATACACCTGAACATCAGCAGGAGAGGACTCTTTAAAGTAGAGACACTACATACTGATATACACCTGAACATCAGCAGGAGAGGACTCTTTAAAGTAGAGACACTACATACTGATATACACCTGAACATCAGCAGGAGAGGACTCTTTAAAGTAGAGACACTACATACTGATATACACCTGAACATCAGCAGGAGAGGACTCTTTAAAGTAGAGACACTACATACTGATATACACCTGAACATCAGCAGGAGAGGACTCTTTAAAGTAGAGACACTACATACTGATATACACCTGAACATCAGCAGGAGAGGACTCTTTAAAGTAGAGACACTACATACTGATATACACCTGAACATCAGCAGGAGAGGACTCTTTAAAGTAGAGACACTACATACTGATATACACCTGAACATCAGCAGGAGAGGACTCTTTAAAGTAGAGACACTACATACTGATATACACCTGAACATCAGCAGGAGAGGACTCTTTAAAGTAGAGTCACTACATACTGATATACACCTGAACATCAGCAGGAGAGGACTCTTTAAAGTAGAGACACTACATACTGATATACACCTGAACATCAGCAGGAGAGGACTCTTTAAAGTAGAGACACTACATACTGATATACACCTGAACATCAGCAGGAGAGGACTCTTTAAAGTAGAGACACTACATACTGATATACACCTGAACATCAGCAGGAGAGGACTCTTTAAAGTAGAGACACTACATACTGATATACACCTGAACATCAGCAGGAGAGGACTCTTTAAAGTAGAGACACTACATACTGATATACACCTGAACATCAGCAGGAGAGGACTCTTTAAAGTAGAGACACTACATACTGATATACACCTGAACATCAGCAGGAGAGGACTCTTTAAAGTAGAGACACTACATACTGATATACACCTGAACATCAGCAGGAGAGGACTCTTTAAAGTAGAGACACTACATACTGATATACACCTGAACATCAGCAGGAGAGGACTCTTTAAAGTAGAGACACTACATACTGATATACACCTGCACATCAGCAGGAGAGGACTCTTTAAAGTAGGGACACTACATACTGATATACACCTGCACATCAGCAGGAGAGGACTCTTTAAAGTAGAGACACTACATACTGATATACACCTGCACATCAGCAGGAGAGGACTCTTTAAAGTAGAGACACTACATACTGATAGAGACCTGACCATGTGTCCTCTTGAAGTCTTTAGAATGATTGCATTGTGTCGCTGCAGGAAATGTTCCTTATTTCTAATAATAAGTGAAAGAAAACGTTCTGCCTCAGAAAAGTACCTCGGAGCAGCTGTATGATGAGAATAACATGTTGTTATTAGCGATGACACGTGTACTTTCTGATGAATCCAAAATGAAAGCAGATGAACAAACAGGAAATAAAACCTGATCAAATATACAGAGCAACAAGGGAAGGCCTGTCTCTAATAAAAGACACCAGAGTGAAAACACTCAGGTCAAGAGCCTCATCTGCTCGCTTTGAACATTTCACGACACACCCTCACACACACACACACACATTACAGAGACAGGGGATAGATTTACAATCACAGGAAGCCGATCCCACAGAAGCACCGAGCCTCTCTGAACCCGATCCAACAGACAGAAGTCACATGATCTCTCTCTGCCTCCATTCTCTTCTTTATCTCGACATACATGATGCATAAAACGCTTCTGGATGTGTGTAAAACATGCCGAGTACACACATACGTCACATGTACTGCTAAGTGGGCGAAGCATCTCATTTCCCACATCAGCTTTTAACCTGCGGTGCATCTCATGTCTCTAACTTTAACCATTGGAGATTGTTTTTGTCATGTGCACAACACAGGGGTACAGAGATGTCGTATTTCTGTGTTGGACCCTGAAGGCAGCATCTCCCTGGTCCAATGGGATTTCTCTATTGGATGTTGGATTGGGATGTAAATAATATCCCACTTTTATATTGTGTTAGCTGTAATTCACCTCTTTAATAGTGTTTTATTCATCAGATAGTTGACGGATTTTTGTCTTCACGGTCAATTTTTATATTTTCACTCTTTTATTTCTGTTTTATTTTCTATCTTGAGATGTTTATATTGTATAATGTTTTATTTTCTACTCTTTTTTTCTTCCTATGATGTGCAATACTTCGTTTTAAAAGCTGCTGCAACGAAACATTTCCCGATTTGGAATGAATAAAGTAAATCTTATCTTTATTATCTTATCATATCTTAAAAAACCCTGAGCAATTTGAACATATGGCACCCACATGTATTCTTCGTTTGGACTCACATAGTTTTGATTGACACACAACATGTAAGATCTTTAAAGGTCCCATGTCATGCTGTTCCGGTTCTGACCCGTCCCCTTGTGTTCTGTAGGTTGTTCTGCATGTAAACGGTCTGCAGAGTCTCAAACCCTCAAAGTGCACCCTGTAGGGAGTAAAACTCTAACACAGAGAAGACCTGTCTGTGCTGCCCCAGAACGCCTCGTTGGACATTTCTCTTTTTCCATTGTTTATTCTTGGGTAGAGTGACGTATTTCGGGTATAGTGACGTTACGTCCGTGGAGCCGTTACGCTTGGACCAATCCGCGGACTTCCTCACACACACACACTCGGCGGGACGTTGCGAGGCTCGCTGCTGCGCGGAGCGGGACACTGAACTGGCTCACTGGTGAGGGGACGGCGAGACACCGTGGAACTCAGCCTGGGCACACACACAAACTCCCAGCCAGGGTGTGTGTGTGTGTGTGTGTTTCGGGCTGGGTTTCGCTGTGTCTCGCTGTCTCGCAGACGGCCACTGGGCTCACAGGGAGGGGGGGGCATGCTGTATGAGAAACCAATGTGAGTTTGGAACATTGAACAATGTAAATCTATTCCAGTAGATCTCAACAATGGAATTATGACCAGTAGAAATGGCCGTGACATGGGACCTTTAAAAATCTAAAACTGTTTTTTCTGTTTTCTCACTATAGTTTTGATTGACACACAAAATGTAAGATCATTAAAAAGCCTAATATGTCCCCTTTAAGGCTGACATTGCAAGTGTTTGAACACAACTCTCTAAAAGGTCATTAAAATAGAGAAAATGTGGATGCAACTTAAAGCTCCAGTGGTCATTTATTACTTTTACCTTCGACAAGATTATTCCAAAAGGTTATCGTGCAGTTTCCGGGAGTTGTCCTTATATTCCC
>JAPTMU010000047.1:292416-297416 GCA_028583405.1 Pogonophryne albipinna
CTGGTACTAGGATGGGTTAAATGCAGAGTACACATGTCACAGTGGCCGTTTCTCAATCGTGAGTACACATCCTGCAGAGCAACTATTTCAAGTATACTACGTCATAGAGTGGCATTTAAACAGTCCTTCGGCGCCACTCGATGTATACTTGAAATATGCTCTGCAGCAGGTGTACTCGCGAGTGAGAGCCTGTGTGTGCTGTGTGCTCTGCATGTGTGACCTTTAAAGAGGGTTTCTATTCTATTACCTGATGCATAACGATTTTAAGTTAAACAGCTCAGAATCAGAATTACAAAATCCATGTTAATCACATTTCAAAATGATTTTTGTTACAGGAGCAGTGTGTTCAACATTAAAATACAAATACTTAAAAAGTAGAATAGAGTTAACAATTTAAAATTAAAAATAGTTTATCAAATATAAACAATATGAAAAATTCTGGATAATTAAAATATTCTTTAAAAAGGTCAAACATACTGCAGGAGCAGGAATACTATACTGTATATTATACATTATTATATAATTTAAAGATATACAGCAAATTCTTATCAGGAAGGAGAAACTCAACGATGAGCAGTGAGTTCTCAGCCGGCCAGAGGATGAAGTATGACAAATAAATGTCAAACATGTCCTGTATTTGTTGAGATATCTTGTCAAAAGACTCAGTCGAAAACATCATGATAACGTTAGAAGTTACTTTTTGCCTGTAATGTTTTCACTGACGAGAGCTTAAAATCATCTCAATGCAAGTCAATGGAAGCTCCAAGTCAAGGTGATTTTGACGTAGCATCCATATCATGCAGAGCGCTACCAGAAGCTGTGATGGAAAGAAACAGGACCTGTTGGACTCTGCAAGGTAAAAGGTGCATTATAAGACTCTGGTTCTGGGACGTTCAAACCTCTCTACTCCATCCCATCCTGTCTTTCCACTTTAGTGCAAGGTCTGTAGCTTCTGCAGAATATTCCAGAATCTCTCTTGTTTCCTGCTGTCAGCTCCGGATCCTGGCCCGGTTCAACATGACTAATCACTCTCAGCGGCTCTCTGCAGCTAACTCTGCCAGCCAGACTGATTCATGGGGCGGGAAAACACTAACAGGGGAGGGGGGGGGGGCAGAGGAACAGAGATGTAGACAAGAAAGAAACAGATGGAGGTATAGGTGGTGCAAAGAGAAGATCATTCAGGGATGCATGAAAGTGTACAGCCACATTAACAGATGCAATGTGACTTCCTGACTAGAAGTTAGCGTCTCTCTCCTGCGACAAAGAGCCAATGGGATTTTGGATCGCCTGTCGAAAATGAACAATAGAATAGCAGAGTCATACGGACACAGAGCTGCAGAGAATAGGACAGAAAAGAGAGGTTCATGTAGCCCCAGTGGCCCAATGGATAAGGCACTGGCCTCCTAAGCCAGGGATTGTGGGTTCGAGTCCCATCTGGGGTAAAATGTTGTTGACTGGCAGCATCATAGCTTTGGAAAGTGGAACACAAGTGAGTCCCTTTGAAAAAAGTTACGTTCTGTTAGTGTCCACCACATGCTAGGCTATAAAGGAACGTTCACACGTCACCACCGCTAAGCTAAAGGTGGCTAATGATCCTGATGACCCTGTTGTTTAGTCAACCGCCAATCTTAAGTTGAACCACATTTACTGGTGTATTTTACTGTACGAGAGAAAACGCTCTTTGATGCTAACTGTGAAAATCTGTACATTTACGTATGAATAGTACAGTACAAAAAAACATAAGCTATAGCCCCAGTGGCCCAATGGATAAGGCACTGGCCTCCTAAGCCAGGGATTGTGGGTTCGAGTCCCATCTGGGGTGAAATGTTGTTGACTGGAAGTATACTAACTTTGGAAAGTGGAACACTGTGGGCGTTTCTCAGTGTCAAGGAAGGCTGCTCCAGAGCTACTATTTCAATGATGTTACGTCATCGTGTCCGGCCGAAGGACTGTTCCAATGTCCAGGCTCCTTGGAATTCTACCGAGCCCGGCGTACTTCGTAGCGAGAAATTTCGAGGCTGCACATGTGTATCCTCCGTGGTCTTAAAATCCCCACAATGCTTTGCGCAAGGACCAATTTCCCCAATTCTGTGGTGGAAAATGTAAGGTGGGGCCTCTCATATCACGCACACCTGCGAACTTGCTCGCCTGTTCCACTCTTCGTTTTCCGAATGCCAGGAAGGGTTCTTGCCTAACTTCTGAAGGAAGTGACTCGGAAGACATGTCCTACCAAGGAAGCGTCCTCGACATTCAGAAACACCCTGTGAGTCCCTTTGAAAAAAATTCTGTTCTGTTAGTGTCCACCACATATAAAGGAACGTTCACATGACTTCATGTCACCACCGCTAAGTTAAAGGCGGCTAATGTTGAGCTATAAAGAAACTACAGCACGGTCACATGACTTCACGTCACCACCGCTAAGCTAAAGGCGGCTAATGTTGAGCTATAAAGGAACTACAGCACGGTCACATGACTTCACGTCACCACCGCTAAGCTAAAGGTGGCTAATGTTGAGCTATAAAGGAACTACAGCACGGTCACATGACTTCACCGCTAAGCTAAAGGCGGCTAATTATCCTGATGACCCTGTTGTTTAGTCACATCATTTAGACAATTGTTAGCAACCGCCGATCTTAAGTTGAACCACATTTACTGGTGTATTTTACTGTACGAGAGAAAACGCTCTTTGATGCTAACTGTGAAAATCTGTACATTTACGTATGAATAGTACAGTACAAAAAAACTTAACCTATAGCCCCAGTGGCCCAATGGATAAGGCACTGGCCTCCTAAGCCAGGGATTGTGGGTTCGAGTCCCATCTGGGGTGAAATGTTGTTGACTGGCACTATCAAAGCTTTGGAAAGTGGAACACCCACTTGAGCAAGGTACTACTTGCATTCTAGGCTATAAAGGAACTCCAGCAGGGTCCCATGACTTCACGTCACCACCGCTAAGCTAAAGGAGGCTAATGTTGGGCTATAAAGGAACTACAGCACGGTCACATGACTTCACGTCACCACCGCTAAGCTAAAGGAGGCTAATGTTGGGCTATAAAGGAACTACAGCACGGTCACAAGACTTCACGTCACCACCGCTAAGCTAAAGGTGGCTAATGTTGGGCGTGATGACGTTTAATCGTCTCATTTAGACACTTGTTAGCAACCTCCGTTTTTAAATTCACCAGTGGGGTATTGACTGATGTATTTAATGTTGTAGATTAATAGCAGGTACAATGCTTAAATGTTCACCATCTTGGCTTGCTAGCATGGAAATATTTGCTACTTAGCTCTGAACACAAAGTACTTCAGAGAACTGTCAAGATAATGTGCTGCAGGGGCTGCGGAACATTAAATGGCTGCAGTGGAAGAAATCTACTAGATTAGATTGGAATAGGTTCAAAGTGATTAATCACCCTGTGCGATTAATCACCCTGTGTGTGTGTGTGTGTGTGTGTGTGTGTGTGTGTGTGTGTGTGTGTGTGTGTGTGTGTGTGTGTGTGTGTGTGTGTGTGTGTGTGTGTGTGGACATAAATCTGTTTACATAATCAAAATGTGAGGACTTTTTAGATTGAAAACTTGCTTTAAGGTTTGGCTAGTAGAGATATGGTAAAAGCTAATGTCTAAATATATGTAAATCAAGTTATGGAAACAAGATTGTGAGTGTATGTGTGTTTGTATTGCTATTGTTGTGGGGACACATGTATGTTGACACACTCACATTGAGGGGACTTGCCTTTTTTCTGCGGACAAAAATATTTGAATCAATGAAATTTCCTCTAAAGGGGTGGAAACAGTCCTGTGTGTTAGTGTGTGTGTGTGTGTGTGTGTGTGTGTGTGTGTGTGTGTGTGTGTGTGTGTGTGTGTGTGTGTGTGTGTGTGTGTGTGTGTGTGTGTGTGTGTGTGTGTGTGTGTGTGTGTGTGTGTGTGTGTGCGTGTGTGTGTGTGTCCAGTGTGTGCGAGTATCACATGTCCTAGCATGAGGTCTGTGGGGACTTAGCAGACAAACAGGGATGTTTCAGTTTAAAGAGACCAAGTTGATTTGTTTCTTATTTCCCCTTTCATTCCTTTCATTTGGAAAGATTCTAAATATATTGAATATGCTCCAGTTTTCCCAGCTGCTGTAAGGCTTGGGATCTGATGGTCTGAAGTTCAGCTGATCGTCTCCAACCATCAGTCTGAACACACATATTCTTAGAAGAGTTCGCCGTCTACAGACATATTTGAGTTCAAAGCTTCCTGGAAAATAAATCTGACCCAGATCTCTGATTGGAGAAATCAGCAGGAGAGGCGTCCTCACCGCCAAACAGACTACAAGGAACGTCTGAAATATTTATGAGTCGAGGTGAATGGGAGGCCTTCATCGACGCCTGCTTCACATCCTGCTTCAAACCTCAGTTACTCACAACAACGGACAATAGAGTAAACATTTAGGAACATTTTAATCCAATAGTACCTCGTAAACATGGCGGATTCACACAAAGAAAAGCACGATATTAGAATATAACATTATCTTCTCCGAGATCAACAATAGTGCACATTTAGCTCAATAATGAAACCAGAGGATTGCAACATTTACCGTAAAGGGACTCATATTTTGCAAAAGAGTATCGAGACATAGAAATTAGATAGGATCTCGGGTAGGGCTGCTCGATTATGGCAAAAATCATAATCTCGATTTTTGGGGTCAATAATTGATATCACGATTATTAAAAACGATTATCCATTTGCTTTGAAAACATCCATTTATTGAAAAAATATGTAACAGTATGTTTTTAACAGTTGATTACACTGAACTTTAAGTAGAATTCAACTGAAAAAACAATAAAAGATTTAAATAATAATAATTGAAAATAATAATAATAATTTTTAAAAAGAATATTGTTTTATTTTGACTACGTTTTTTTCGTAATCGTTGCAAGCCAAAATCGTAATTAGGGATGTCCCGATCACCTTTTTTTGCTCCCGATCCGATTCCGATCATTTGATTTTGACAATCTGCCG
>JAPTMU010000047.1:307416-312416 GCA_028583405.1 Pogonophryne albipinna
TACTATATTGACAAGCAGTTAACTATATTCAAATACTTAGTTAGGTATAAGTATTTAAAAATATTGGCAGGATATACTTAGGGTACGAAAAGTTAAAGTACTCATTATCCAGAGTTGCCATTTTTGGTGGAGCTAACTTTAAAGGTCCCCTATTCTACTGTTTTTCATCAATATATCACAGGTCTCAGATATATCCAGAGCCTGTCTCTGATTGGCTGAAACACCAACAGATCATTGCAGCATTACCCATAATCCCCTCTGTTTCAGCCCTGTTCCAAAAGTGCTGATTCTGTGTCTGTAGCTTTAAATGCTAATGAGCTGCTGCTGGCCACGCCCCTCTGAGAGATGATTGGTTAAAAAAAACTCTAGGAGGAAGTTCAGGTGATAAGGGGGGGGGGGTTACCTTGGTTGGTGATGGAGAAGAGACATGAAGAAGAGGGGACACATGTTGATGTAGAAGAGACATGGAGAAGAGGGGACACATGTTGATGTGGAAGAGACATGGAGAAGAGGGGACACATGTTGATGTGGAAGAGACATGAAGAAGAGGGGACACATGTTGATGTGGAAGAGACATGAAGAAGAGGGGACACATGTTGATGTGGAAGAGACATGAAGAAGAGGGGACACATGTTGATGTAGAAGAGACATGGAGAAGAGGGGACACATGTTGATGAAGAAGAGACATGAAGAAGAGGGGACACATGTTGATGTAGAAGAGACATGGAGAAGAGGGGACACATGTTGATGTGGAAGAGACATGAAGAAGAGGGGACACATGTTGATGTAGAAGAGACATGAAGAAGAGGGGACACATGTTGATGAAGAAGAGACATGAAGAAGAGGGGACACATGTTGATGTGGAAGAGACATGAAGAAGAGGGGACACATGTTGATGTAGAAGAGACATGAAGAAGAGGGGACACATGTTGATGTAGAAGAGACATGAAGAAGAGGGGACACATGTTGATGTAGAAGAGACATGAAGAAGAGGGGACACATGTTGATGTAGAAGAGACATGAAGAAGAGGGGACACATGTTGATGTAGAGGAGACATGAAGAAGAGGGGACACATGTTGATGTAGAAGAGACATGAAGAAGAGGGGACACATGTTGATGTAGAAGAGACATGAGGAAGAGGGGACACATGTTGATGTAGAAGAGACATGAAGAAGAGGGGACACATGTTGATGTAGAGGAGACATGAAGAAGAGGGGACACATGTTGATGTAGAAGAGACATGAAGAAGAGGGGACACATGTTGATGTAGAAGAGACATGGAGAAGAGGGGACACATGTTGATGTAGAAGAGACATGAAGAAGAGGGGACACATGTTGATGTAGAGGAGACATGAAGAAGAGGGGACACATGTTGATGTAGAAGAGACATGGAGAAGAGGGGACACATGTTGATGTAGAAGAGACATGAAGAAGAGGGGACACATGTTGATGTAGAGGAGACATGAAGAAGAGGGGACACATGTTGATGTGGAAGAGACATGAAGAAGAGGGGACACATGGTGATGTAGAAGAGACATGAAGAAGAGGGGACACATGGTGATGTAGGAGAGACATGAGGAAGAGGGGACACATGTTGATGTAGAAGAGACATGAAGAAGAGGGGACACATGTTGATGTAGAAGAGACATGAAGAAGAGGGGACACATGTTGATGTAGAAGAGACATGAAGAAGAGGGGACACATGGTGATGTAGGAGAGACATGAGGAAGAGGGGACACATGTTGATGTAGAAGAGACATGAAGAAGAGGGGACACATGTTGATGTAGAAGAGACATGAAGAAGAGGGGACACATGGTGATGTAGGAGAGACATGAGGAAGAGGGGACACATGTTGATGTAGAAGAGACATGAAGAAGAGGGGACACATGGTGATGTAGGAGAGACATGAGGAAGAGGGGACACATGTTGATGTAGAAGAGACATGAAGAAGAGGGGACACATGTTGATGTAGAAGAGACATGAAGAAGAGGGGACACATGGTGATGTAGAAGAGACATGAAGAAGAGGGGACACATGGTGATGTAGGAGAGACATGAGGAAGAGGGGACACATGTTGATGTAGAAGAGACATGAAGAAGAGGGGACACATGTTGATGTAGAAGAGACATGAAGAAGAGGGGACACATGTTGATGTAGAAGAGACATGAAGAAGAGGGGACACATGTTGATGTAGAAGAGACATGAAGAAGAGGGGACACATGTTGATGTAGAAGAGACATGAAGAAGAGGGGACACATGTTGATGTAGAAGAGACATGAAGAAGAGGGGACACATGTTGATGTAGAGGAGACATGAAGAAGAGGGGACACATGGTGATGTAGGAGACACCCCGTGCAGCCTGGAGGTGTTGTTGCACATCATGTACTCTGCTTTGGGAACGATCTGAAAACGCTGGACTCATCCACTTCTGCTTTCCCTGCGGAGACGTCTCTCTCCTGCCGACTCTCTTTAGTCCTCAGGGTTCCCTGTATGTGTCGACTGCACCCCACGGCCTCTTACAAACGGCTTCAAAGACACCTGGTGTTTCCCATCTGTGGCAGAGTGACTTAGCTTACTGTGAAATGGGGCTGCACAAATCATTGAACTGGTATTGAAACACCCAACACACACTGAGACACTCAGATCCAGCCCCAGACCCTTTGTACGCTGCGAGGGACAGTGTTGCACTAATGTACATTCCCAAAGACATTGAAGTGACTGTTCTATTGATTATTGAGCTTTCACTTAGGTCTTAATTTGTGCATATGTGTCTTTGATTGTGTATAAATAGGTATATTTGTTTCTGTATTCGGGATTGTGGGAAACGGTATTTCGTATAACGTTTTACGGTGATATCTTGTTTCAAAAAATGTTGTATTATTATTTTTGTTTTTATTTAATCTTAATTTGTAACCTTGTTTGAATCCTGTGTTTCACTCTGAACCTATTGCTGCTATAAATGCTTGAATTGAACCAAGGGGATAAATAAATCTTATCTCATCTTAAAAAGCAGTAAGTGCAACATTTAAGGCAAATTATGAGTAAATATCAGTCCAAATAATGACTAATAATCCCTTTATCGTGCAACACTAGAGGCTTTTTCCCCTTGAGTCTTTTTCTACATTTGAGTCTTTTTAATAATGCAATAATTCTGGTAATTGAGGTGGTTCGGGCACCTAGTTAGGATGCCACCTGGGCGCCTCCCTAGGGAGGTGTTCCAGGCCCGTCCAGCTGGGAGGAGACCGAGGGGTAGACCTAGGACCAGGTGGAGGGATTATATCTCTTCGCTGGCCTGGGAGCGCCTTGGGATCCCCCAGTCAGAGCTGGTTGATGAGGGGAAAGGAACGTTTGGGGCTCTCTGCTGGAACGAGACCCCCGCGACCCGACCACGGATAAGCGGGAGAAGATGGATGGATGGATAATTCTGGTTGTGTAAATGCGTATAACGTACATGTTTGGGTAAGGGAGCTAGTTTAAATACCACATTGTATTTTGAGTTAGAGAGTGCTCTTTAGAAATATTCAAAGACACTTAAAATGCAAATGTGTACAATATAAAACAACACGCCCGAAAGTTGAGTTGTTCACATTTTAAGCTTCATCTCAGCTGTTTTTATAGGTTTCTAATAAAACCCATTAAAACAACACGGACAGTAACTGCTGTTACAAACACAGCATGCATTGCATTTTATATGAGATCCTGTTAACATGTTTTTAAATGATAATTATTATTCCCTCTGATATCCTGAATCATATCGCAGTTACAATATCAGTCAATATCAATTTCATTTTCACAAATCCTGCGAGCCTGAAGTTAAAATAAACAACGCTTTCTCTATAAATGTGTTCTCTCTTCACCCAGAAACCTATTAAAGCAAGAACGATCAATAACATCCATAGTCTGCTCCAGATCAGTGTGTGTGTGTGTGTGTGTGTGTGTGTGTGTGTGTGTGTGTGTGTGTGTGTGTGTGTGTGTGTGTGTGTGTGTGTGTGTGTGTGTGTGTGTGTGTGTGTGTGGTCCCGTTATTATAATGAAGAAACACTCGGAAAGTAACTAAGTACATTTTCTCAAGATCTGCACTTAAGTAAAATCTTAAGGTACTTGTTCTTGAGTATTTCCAATGTATGCTTCCTTAAAGTGTTTCTGTCAGAGTTTATAGATTTGTTATCTTCACAGTCGACTGTATATTTTCTACTTTTCAAAGCTGTTTTAATTCTATTTTGAGAAGTTTAAATTATAGCATTGATTTTTAAGCTGCTGCAACGCAAACAATCTTAACTACTTGTTACAATTGGGAAGCAATTATTGTACTTCATGCAGGATCATATCATTAATACTCTGATTGGTCAGCTGGCCTGCTCTGTTGTGATAGGTCAACCGCTTAGAGATGTCCCGCCCCTTAGCCTACAATGTGTTGGAGCGCTAGCCAATAGGAGCCCGGGTGTTCCGAAGTGATGTCACTATGATCCGGAAGTAAACTAATTAGTCAAATGGAGGCGTTTGAAGCGGGTTGGGGGGAACACAGGGAGGTTTGTGTTTGCAGACCCTTTACATGCACTGAAATGGTGAAATGGTAAAAACACTCATTCTCGTATGTACATTTTTGTATATATCGTACAGTGCAAAAGTACATGATGCCCCAGTGGCCCAGTGGGGAATGCACTGGCCTCCTAAGCCAGGGATTGTGGGTTCGAGTCCCATCTGGGGTTTACAGTATCAACGCTCACATGACTTCACTTCACCACCGCTAAAGGGCCATAAAGGATGTACTTCATGTCCTCGACGATTCAGAGTCCTTTGAGCAAGCCACTGAATTAGTGATCAGTGTATAAAGCAAGTTAGTTGTCTTGTTTAGACACTTGTTAGCAACCGCTGTTTTTAAATTTAACAACATTTACTGAAGTGTTATACTTCTGAAATATGAACAACAGAAATATGTAAATATACGTATGAGTAGTACTGTACAAAGATACATGAAGCATAGCCCCAGTGGCCCAA
>JAPTMU010000047.1:317416-352416 GCA_028583405.1 Pogonophryne albipinna
TTTCTCGGTTCCGCGTAAAACCACCGTCTCCAACACAACGGAGGCAGGAGACGGTTACCGGAGGAGGGGGAGGCACGTCACACGGACTAGTAGACACTGCGCGTGGTTGATTGTGCGTGCAGAAATCGGGTGCGCGCGGTGTGCGTTTCCTCCTGCAGCCATCCCTCCGCGTGCTGCTCGGGCTCTGGATTCGGGAACGGAGTTTTTTTTTTCTCTCGGCGTATAAAGAGGAGGGGGGGTGGTGGTAACGTGCATGCGCCCGCTGCGCGCTCCACAGCTGGCTCGCGCTAAACAGCTCGTGCTGCAACTTGGGGGCGGAACAGGAGCGCTCTCCCCGCCCCCTCTCTGATCTCGCCGCTCCCTCTACTGCTGCAGAGGAATGCACAGAATAATATGTGTTTATTATCTTAATATTAGATGCATATAGTTGTATTAGGTTGTTTTAGTTTCAAATTAATCATGGTATTACTCCATATCAGAGTGAGATGTCATCCAGGTATAACAATTAGATTCAAATTCAAGATTCAAATCTTTATCATCATCTGCAGTACAGTGTTAATATGGCACTGGAAATCTGAAGTCAGGCTCCAACAATGCAACACAAATATATATGAGACAAATAACAATAATTAAAAAAAAACAAAGAAAATGGTGCAAGATTATGTTGCACGACCAATGTGGCAATGAGGTGAATGTCTTAGATTTGATTCATCCTGTATATTAACTGCACCGGAGCTCAAGCACCTGATGCTGTTTTGAATTGGCTACTAACTAGCGGTGCAGGAATGAGTCAGCATTTTATCACTTCCGATTCCCTTGAGATAAATCACAAACATCATCACGGCCAACATTAGCCGCCTTTAGCTTAGCGGTGGTGACGTGAAGTCATGTGACCGTGCTGTAGTTCCTTTATAGCCCAACATTAGCCTCCTTTAGCTTAGCGGTGGTGGCGTGAAGTCATGTGACCGTGCTGTAGTTCCTTTATAGCCCAACATTAGCCGCCTTTAGCTTAGCGGTGGTGGCGTGAAGTCATGTGACCGTGCTGTAGTTCCTTTATAGCCCAACATTAGCCGCCTTTAGCTTAGCGGTGGTGACGTGAAGTCATGTGACCGTGCTTTAGTTCCTTTATAGCCCAACATTAGCCGCCTTTAGCTTAGCGGTGGTGAAGTAAAGTCATGTGACCGTGCTTTAGTTCCTTCATAGCCCAACATTAGCCACCTTTAGCTTAGCGGTGGTGACGTGAAGTCATGTGACCGTGCTGTAGTTCCTTTATAGCCCAACATTAGCCTCCTTTAGCTTAGCGGTGGTGGCGTGAAGTCATGTGACCGTGCTGTAGTTCCTTTATAGCCCAACATTAGCCGCCTTTAGCTTAGCGGTGGTGGCGTGAAGTCATGTGACCGTGCTGTAGTTCCTTTATAGCCCAACATTAGCCGCCTTTAGCTTAGCGGTGGTGACGTGAAGTCATGTGACCGTGCTTTAGTTCCTTTATAGCCCAACATTAGCCGCCTTTAGCTTAGCGGTGGTGAAGTAAAGTCATGTGACCGTGCTTTAGTTCCTTCATAGCCCAACATTAGCCACCTTTAGCTTAGCGGTGGTGACGTGAAGTCATGTGACCGTGCTGTAGTTCATTTAACACACTTACTGATGCAGTAATTGAAAGGCACCTTGATCATAGTTAGGGATGGGTATCGTTAGGATTTTAACGATACCGATACTGCTTATCGATACAGGTATTTTTCGATACTCATATCGATACTTTTCAATAATTTGGTGCTCAAAATTATTGACATGATTACAAGATGTGAAGATTAAACAACAGTCATTTTATTGTAATTTATTTTTATTTATTACTTAATGTAACTTTTTCAATGTCATACCAAGCAGGTCTGAGTGTGTTTGACAGTGTGTCTCTGGAAGGGGGCGGGAATTAGGGGCAGTTCATAAATCCATGTAAACATGACCATTATTCAGTTAAAACGAGACGCTGCGTGCGCACCTCCTAAACCGGAAGCTCCGGTCGGCTAACCATTATAATCCGTTTATTGCGTTTTTATGATAGAATGATGTAGAAAAGATCGCTTTTGCCAGTTATGTGCTAAAGTAGCCCCGTTAGCCCCGTTAGCCCCGTTAGCCGTTTTGCTAAGTGTTGATTTAGACTCTTGGTGTTGGACTTCTGTTCCGTGTAGGGAAAATGGTTAATATCGTCTGTTAGCTGAGTTTTTCCCGTTAAGTGGGTATGCATCATTAATAGGTTGTTAAATGTTAAGAAGCCTTAAGACGCTGTTTGTAGCAAGATGTTGCGTCTGCCCCCGGGAGTCTCACAATAATAAGAGCGCTGTTAGGAGAGATGACGAGTGGCATTCACAGTGGGAGTCAAACCGGATACGTCACACAGGATGAGGGTTCCCAACCAACCAGAATTGTTTAAACTAAGGAAGTAGCGTAATTCTTAAACCGATAGCAGCACCGTTTGTCCAGCGGCTTAACGGTATACCAATACTGTCCAATCAGGTACCGGTACTGACTTAGGACTCTGAGTAGTCCACTTTCCAAAGCTATGATACTACCATTGAACAACATTTTACCCCAGACGGGACTCGAACCCACAATCCCTGGCTTAGGAGGCCAGTGCCTTATCCATTGGGCCACTGGGGCTACATGATTCTGTACTGTACAATACATACGTAAATGTACATATTTCCAGGCAGTTAGCATGAATGATGGGTTTCTATCGTACAGTAAAATATGTCAGTACATTTGGTTGAATTTAAATTGGCGGATGCTAACAATCACGCTCATTAGCCACCTTTAGCTTAGCGGTGTTGACGTGAAGCCATGTGACCGTGCTGTAGCTCTTTACTTTAGAAACCATAAAGTGGTGTTAATATGAGGAGATTATCCTGATGAGCAAAGCTTGAAGATACCACCACCACTAGAGTATCTAGCTTAGCACACATACTTATCCTTGTTCCCGGCCTTTAAGCTAAGCTAGTTATTGCTAGGTGTAGCTGCCTGTAACCGCAGATATGAGAGAAATATCAATCTTATATAATTCTCAACAAGAAAGCAATTAAGAGTTTTCCGCAAAATATTAAACCTGTTCTAAATAATCCTGTTTTATAAGATGTTCCAAGACACAAAGTATTTATTTGCGTGATGTTTCAGGCTGTAACCGGCAAGCATTTAGCCGTAAAGAGAATTAGAACATTGATTCTGACCCTGACTCCAACATCCAACTTTCTTTCTCTGTCCAACCTCCTCCACATTTTCACTTCCACTCTCCTCTCCATTGTGTGTGTGTGTGTGTGTGTGTGTGTGTGTGTGTGTGTGTGTGTGTGTGTGTGTGTGTGTGTGTGTGTGTGTGGGCAGTGTTCAGTGTGCAGTGCTTGCTTGCTGCTCTCTTCCTCCTCCACATATTCAGTGAGTTATGTAAGAATACTGAAGAGTTGTCCATATGGTAGTGAGAGCATATTTATAAATCCATCCCTGTTCATTCTGCTCACTCTCCTCCAGCCATGTTAATACTAATACGTAATATATAAACGCTTAATTTTAAAGTCTACCTGTCCTTTATTACTATGTGTCTTTCTTCTAGTATTATGGTTTGAGGCACAATTCCGTATATGTCCAAGGGAGAAAACGATGAATTCATCACGTATTATTACACTTTTTTCCTAATAAATTGTACTTTTTCTGAATTCTAAGAGAGATAAAAGTATATTATTTTACTTGCTTTAAAACACAAGGACAACTGTAATATTTGGAATAAAAGAAAGAACAGCAGGAGCATATTTAAAAGATGATAGTTTTAGTGTTTGCATAATATTTTAGAACATTTTTTTGGACTGAAATGGAATATTTTCTGACACTTTTATCCAAAGCGAATTACACACTCAATACTGTGGACAACCCCCACAGGAGCGACATGGGGTGAAGTGTCTCAGGGACACAACGACATGCTGACTGCAGTGGGACTCGAACTTGCTGTCCTCTGATTTGAAGATCAGTGCACTAACCCACTGCGCCACACACCTCCCAAATGACCAAATTAATATATTTTTTTGGAGTAATCTGAATTATTTTAATTTTTAATTTTAATTTAATTTTAACAGGTGGAGAGGGGGGGTGGGGTTATTTGTCTGTCCAGCTGCAGGTGGAGAGGGGGGGTGGGGTTATCTGTCTGTCCAGCTGCAGGTGGAGAGGGGGGGTGGGGTGGGGTTATCTGTCTGTCCAGCTGCAGGTGGAGAGGGGGGTGGGGTTATCTGTCTGTCCAGCTGCAGGTGGAGAGGGGGGGTGGGGTTATCTGTCTGTCCAGCTGCAGGTGGAGAGGGGGGGTGGGGTGGGGTTATCTGTCTGTCCAGCTGCAGGTGGAGAGGGGGGTGGGGTTATCTGTCTGTCCAGCTGCAGGTGGAGAGGGGGGTGGGGTTATCTGTCTGTCCAGCTGCAGGTGGAGAGGGGGGTGGGGTTATCTGTCTGTCCAGCTGCAGGTGGAGAGGGGGGTGGGGTTATCTGTCTGTCCAGCTGCAGGTGGAGAGGGGGGGGGGGGTTATCTGTCTGTCCAGCTGCAGGTGGAGAGGGGGGGGGGGGGGGGGGGGGGGTTATCTGTCTGTCCAGCTGCAGGTGGAGAGGGGGGGGGGGTGGGGTTATCCATGATGGACAACAGCCTCTTCAGTGTCCTCCTCTCCACCACAGCTTCAAAGGTCCAGCTTGATGCCGATGACAGACCCATCTTTCCTGATCAGTTTATTGATCCTGCTGGTGTCACCGGCTCTGATGCCGCCCCCCCCCCCAGCAGACCGCAGCAAAGACTGGTAGAAGATCTCCTGCACACGTGGAAGGATCTCAGCTTCCTCCGAAAATATAGTAATAGTGACAGTAAGTTTAAGTAACAATACGTTTAAGTAACTTTAAATCTTGTTTTTTTATTTATTTTGGGTTGTCTGTATAGATGTGTGTTTTCAATTGAGCTTTTAATCAGCTATACGTCTTATATTAGTCTTTCTGTCTTATTTATTTATTTGATTGTTGTGCTAACTTGTCTTTTGTCTTTTTTATTGCACAGTTGAGTAAGTCATCCTTACTGCATGTTGTTGGCATAATAAATAAGATCATTTAATAGCTCTTTTGTGCAGGGATGGCTAACACATGAAACCAGGTTTATTCTCTAAACTGGAGCAGGGATGTTTGGTGACGCATTTAGAAAAACACACTGCCCTCAAGTGGCTTGTCACTAAACATGCACAATCCCAAGAGAGTTTAGACTTGTTGTTAAATTGAGTTCCTGCGCGAATAAGCAATGATACATTAAAAACATTTGTATTTTAGTACATATTTTAATAAAACAAGTGACTGAAATATGCATATTTTTCCGTGTATTTTTATAAAATGTTGTATGTAAGAAGATATAGTAGACAGTATGAAAATATAATGTAATATAATAAAAGAGAATACAAACAAATACAACAAAAACAAAACAAAACTTCTTAAAATCGACGTTCCATTTCCTGTCCTGTGATTGGTCAAGACCAGCGCTGGTCAAGACAAACGTCACTCGGAACTGAACGTCACTTGAAGCAGGCGGAGTGAGAGAAGCAGGTTGCGAAGAACAGGAGGATTTTATCAATTTAAATATAAGTGGTTGCATACTGTAACCGGACCTAACACGCAAGCTGGTGAGTAGTAATGTAGTTCTTGATTAATATTCCTAATTTATTCTGTATTTGAACGTAGAAAGACTTTCTTATTGATGAAAACTCAATTCGCGCTTTCAAGAGCTTTGCTATGGAAAGCTTATTCCTCTCGAGCTATCGCGAGACTTTGATCTTCTACCGTTAGTTTACCATATCTCATGTTGTTAAAGCTAAATATGTAATATAAGGTGGTGTTAATCTCAACCTTTAACTGCTTATTTAGTTAAATAGCATTATGACGTATATCACAGCTCACTGTTTAGCTTATTAACACATTATTTATCTATTAAAAGGGACAACGTGAACTGCGAGATCCTCTGTTGTGCTGTTCGCTTAGCAGCATGCTAATGTCGTGACTGTTGATAGTTGATCAAGACTTTGTACCTGCCGTTAAAATCACGATTTTAGACCCTCAAACGTCACTGACTTGCTTAAACAAAATGTACAATGATTACATAATAACATAATAGTAATAATGAACACAATAACTTAATATAGTAATGAACATTCGCACTAGGTCGCACATGGTTACATTTGAGCCTTTTGTTTGCTCTGTTGTTGTTTCAGAAACCCTCTCAAGCAACATTAATAATAGGTCTCTATTTGTGCATCACTTTTAATGCACAGAGGATGCAGATCAAAGTGCTTTGTCCGTTTGATGAACAGGGAATACGATAACAATCAGAGGCTAAAAGGCATTAGCACAAATGCACCATGTGTTCCACACACACACACACACACACACACACACACACACACACACACACACACACACACACACACACACACACACACACACACACACACGATTCTGTGTCTACCTGTCCTTTAGTACTATATGAATGTGTATTATAGTTTGGATGTCAAATGGAGTTAACGGTAAATTCATCACTATTTTTTTACACTTTTTCCCCAAGAAATTGTACTTTTTCTGAATTCTAAGAGAAATATAAGTAATTGCACACATTCAATCGAACTCGCAAAGCTTTAAAACACAAGGATAACAACTATATTTGGAATAAAAGAAAAAGCAGCAGGAGCATATTAAATAAATGGTAGTTTTAGTGTTTGCATAATATTTTAGAAACCATTATGCACTGAAGTGGAATATTTTCATACCTAAATTAAATTGATTTCTAAGCAAATTCATATGTTTAATCTTAATGTATTATTTAAAGGGGACCTATCATGCTATTTTTAGGCAATAGCATAGGTCTCAGATATACAAATATATAAAAAACATGTCTATATAGAGCTTTCTGGATTTATAACACATGTAGTAATTTTGACAATAAAGCTGACTTTGACTTTTGACTTTGTCTATGAAGAGTTTTGCTAAAAATACCAAACAGATCATTCTAGCCACGCCTCATATCCCTCTATTTCACTTCCTGTTTCTAAAGTGCTGATTTGGGTATAAAGCTTTAAAGAGGAGGGTCTGAGCTCATGCGGGACCCGGCAGCTACTGTCTAAACTAAATGCTGCCGTGATGAAACGCCATATCATGGATTATCAAGGATTCTCTCTGAAACAGTCTGGAGCTCAAAGGCTTTCTCTCTTGCCGGTTATACCACAAGGTGAGTTCCTTTTTACTTCCTGCTTCTTCACACACATGCTCTCCAGTTCAGGTTAGCTCTGAGTGTTAGCGATGCTAATGTAAACACCGACCATATTACGTCCAAAACAGTCGGGCATTGTTTCTGATAGCAACGTTTCTGATTGGGCCGTGGGTCCACATTTCAGATATTACGTCATATCGGACGCAAATCTGGATCAGCTCCGTTGTTCCCCGTTTTTAGAGATTTGGGTACGGAGGAAAAGAGAGAGGGTTTTATTTCCTGACGCTGCGTGAGTTCCCCGACACACCGGGGACACATGTTGATGTAGAGAAGACATGAAGAAGAGGGGACACATGTTGATGTAGAAGAGACATGAAGAAGAGGGGACACATGTTGATGTAGAAGAGACATGAAGAAGAGGGGACACATGTTGATGTAGAAGAGACATGAAGAAGAGGGGACACATGTTGATGTAGAAGAGACATGAAGAAGAGGGGACACATGTTGATGTAGAAGAGACATGAAGAAGAGGGGACACATGTTGATGTAGAAGAGACATGAAGAAGAGGGGACACATGTTGATGTAGAAGAGACATGAAGAAGAGGGGACACATGTTGATGTAGAAGAGACATGAAGAAGAGGGGACACATGTTGATGTAGAAAAGACATCAAAGTGCGTTTTGCATGATAGGAGACCTTTAAAGGTGTTTCATGACAGTTGCTCCATTTCAGAAATAAAAATAAAAAAGCAATAAATAGAATGGTGATGCAAACATGATTCTGTGGAACTCTTTATGGAAATGTATTATTAAAAATCAGGAAATGCAACTCCTAACGTGTGACACCAGACACTGCTGTGTTTCTTTCTAAAAGGAGAAGAGCTGTTTGCTGAATGAGTCGCTGTGTCCTGAGGCACTGGGTTAATCTCCATTCAAACAGAATTATGCTGCAGTTTTTAACTTCAACACGACCTAGAAGCGTGGTGCTTCTGCAGAGTTGGTATGGCTACCCATCCGCCTGAATGCACATTTAAATTAAACTGGTAATATATTTTCATTTCATCCATTTACTTGTGTATAGACTCTTCTGGCACTATTTCTATTCTATTTGTATTTACTTGCACATCTGAAAACATTCTCTTGCACTGTTTGTATCTGTGTTATTTGTTCTATGTATGTATATATACTAGGGATGCACGATATTGGTTTTTTGAAACCGATACCGATAACTTCCTGCTTCTCAAGACCGATACCGATAACCGATAATAATATATATATATATATATATATATATATTAAATGTACCTGTAGTTTTTGCACACCTGGTGGTAAAAAGAGACTAGTAGTGAGCAAATGACATGAGCATTACTACTATGAACAAAACAAAGCCAAGAACAGTTTTGACTCTTCAAAGTGACCATATTTATTTTCCCAAATAAAGTTCTTGCCTTTTTCAAAAGCCTCGTCGATAGGTAAAAGCCCCGGTGCCTTTGCAGCTGGCTTTGGATTCACCGCTAGTTTAGCAGCGCAGGCGTCTTCGTACGCTTTGAACACACCATCGTAGCGATGGCGATGTTTCAGGTGACTAATCAGGTTGGAAGTATTATAGCTCGTTGCCTTGTTCCCTCCTCGTGGAACTTCTGCATTTGTTAATACAAATAGCAAGCGAACTATCTAACTCTGAAACTTTGAAATAGTCCCATACTACCGACGACATGTTTGTTTACTGTCCTGGCTTCACGGCCGCACACCATTTACGTCACAGCCAGGCATGAGTTAGGGAGTGCTGGATTTGAGAAAAACTCCCCTCTTCCTAAACCACTAACACCACAGTACTGGCAAAACGGGAGGAGCCGAGTGAAAAACAAGCGCCCCTCATCCCAATCCACCCACACCGCAGGATCTTCTTCTTTTTTTTACCCAAAAAATATATTGTATATTATCGGGGCTATTAATACTTTTATCGGGATGACGTCATAATTAATTATCGTGCACCACTAATATATATATATTCAAGTTGCTCTGTTGGAGGAGCCTGGGACTTCAGTCTCATTGCGATATGCGATCTAAACTGTAGCTGCTGAGCACATGATGATAAAGACTTCAATCTTGAAACTTGAATCTCCAAACTCACTTTACCTTCTTGCCAATAAAGGCTGGTTTTACAGTTGTAGCTTTCACGATGGGGTTTCATAATAATAATAATGATGATATGAATGTAAGGAAAGGAGAATTATCCCACAGTTTTTGCACGTTTTTAACTTCAACACGACCTAGAGGCGTGGTGCTTCTGCAGAGTTCTATGGCTACCCATCCGCCTCAATGCACATTTAAATTAAACTGGTATTTGCTTTCCACCTCCACACACTGCACCTACTTGCCAATAAACAGTTTCAAGGCTTTATTGGCATTTACAAATTAGCTACAGACAGTATAGTTATGGCAATGAAATGTTTAAGTCCCAGGCTCCTCCAACAGAGCAACATGAATATATATATATTTATAGGACATAGAACAGATACAAACAGTGCAAGACAATGTTTTGAGATGTGCAAGTAAATACAAATAGAATAGAAATAGTGCCAGAAGAGTCTGTGTCAAAGTAAACGGAATGATATATATTATTATTATATTATATAATTCATGTGTCGCCTAGAAGATTCTAACAATCATGTTATCTCGATTTTAATTAACCCTGTGAAGAGTTCTACCCGGTTCTCTTCCATGATTTGGAGACATTGGCGCAATAGCCTCTACAGACCGTGAGCATGTGTGGCTAGCTGTGATTGGACTGATTTTATGTTTTTATCTGATTTTATGTTTTTATCTGTTTGTTTTTAGCTTTTTATCTTATTTATTGATGTGTGTTTTGTCTTTTTTGTATGTGATATGGACCTTGAGTCTGGAATAAAGATTGGTTATTAGATGCATCATTTAATTTTGTCTTAATTTACATTATTTCATTTCATATTCTGTTCTTGTGCATATCCCATATTCTATTTGCATGTATAGAGACTTCTTGCACTACTTTTTATTTTGTATTTTTGTATTTTATTATATATGTTGCCTTGTTGGAGGAGCTCAGGTCAGAAGGATTTCATTTCTACACTTTAGCTTTGTGCATATGAGAATAAAACCTTTGAATTGAATAATATGCAAATGTTTGCATTCCCCCCCGGCAAGAAAAGCCAAAGGCCCCTTAAGCTATTTGGGTGGCCCACGCATCCCCCCCCCTCAAATAAGAAACTACATGCGAGTTCATGGCTGCTGTAGACAGCGTTCTTGTTGCTCTGCGTTGCTAATGAGTGAGACACCGGAGTTCAGGATCTGTGCGGTTTATTCTCCCAGAAATACCATTTACAATTTAGCAGACGCCTCATTCCAGAGCGACTTCCAGTGACCGATTACAGGGACATTCTCCCTGGAGGAACCGAGGGCTAAGTGCCTTGCTCAAGGGCACACTAGTAGTGGTGTTCCAGGCGGGATTTGAACTCGCAACCTTCCGATCATCAGCCCACCTCACTACCGCCACAAATAAATCAATGTATGGGAAACACTGGGATGATGCTCTTTAAAAAGCTCAGCTGTGATTCTTTGACGGTTGTAGCTTTCATGATGGCTTTCCATAATAACAATGATGATGATGATATGAATGTATGTTCGTTGCTCTGTTGGAGGAGCCTGTGACTCCCACACGAGCTGCTGAGCACATGATGATAAAGCCTTGAGTCTCCAAAGTCACTACCTGCTTGTCAGTAAAGGTAGCTTTCATGATGATAATAACAATGATAGTAATGCATGTGTGTCCCCTGCAGGAAGGGCTCAGCGCAGCCTGGGTGCCCAGGGACCCTGAGTGCAGGGAGAGCAGCGAGCGCCCCCCCGGGGTCATGGACCACACCAAGGGGGGCCTCGTCATCTTCAGCGCCAACTCACACCCCGCCAGCAGGGAGCTGTGCAAGAGGATCTCAGAGTGAGCACATACACATACACACACATGCATTCCACATACACACACACACACACACACACACACACACACACATACATACACACACACACACACACACACACACACACATACACATACACATACACGCACACACAATGTGTTTGTGTATATACGCAAACAGATACAGGCACACACAGATAAATACACTTATACATAAACACACACTTATCCATACGCATGCACACACACAGATGCGCACGCACGCACACACTCAACGTGTCCAGCAAGATTTCAATGTCTTGGAAAAAAGAGAAATATCCGTGTCAAATATTCCGAGTTTCCCTTCCAGGTCAAATACATTTCTGAACCTGTAGCCTCCCAGCAGCAGCGCGATGCTTTGCATATTTCCTCGTGTTGCGTGTAAACAGAACATTCCTTGAAAAACACACCAACACTCTCCTGGGATCCCTAAGGACACGCAGTGTGTGTTTACAGAACAGAGGACTCTCATTTCTCCTGTGAGAGAGATTAAACAAAACGCTGACAGCTAACGAGGACAACATGTAGATTGTTTAACAAATGCATGTCGATACCAAGAGCGTTAATCATGTTTCTTTTCCCTTGTTTAAAATGGTGTACTGTTTGTTGAAGCATTACGGCCGTCTGTAAACATAGTAACTCTGTTTGTGTTCCAGGCGGTTAGGGGTGGAGCTCGGTAAAGTGCAGGTGTACCAGGAAGCTAACAGAGGTACGTGCTGGATAACATTTACTCAAATGACTGAACGCGATTCATGATGAGATTTGTTTTCAAGGGTTCTCTTCTGCCTGTTGGCTTTTCTCTTTGGATTCAAAGGGTTTAATGTGCACAGAAGCAGTAGAATATGATGTATACAAGAACAGAATGTAAGATTACATTTAATGCGGTTTATTACAGTGATAAATATTAGATAAATACATTAATAATAATAATAATTTAAATTTATATAGCGCCTTTCACGAAACCCAAGGACGCTTTACAATGGGAAGTAACACAACAAAAGTAATAATAATCCTACATATACATAGGCTGAAGAAAACAAAACAGGAACAGGTTGCTGGGTACTGTGTATTAGTTGAGGCTAAAGGCCCGAGTGAACAGATGGTGTTTGAGGTGTTTTTTGAAGGTGTCCAGAGTGTCTGCATTCCTGATTGCAGAGGGGAGAGGATTCCAGAGGGTGGGGGCTGCGACACTGAAGGCTCTGTTGCCAAATGTTTTCAGCTTGGAGCGCTGGATGGAGCGCAGGTGACGAGAGGGGGTGTAGGGCTGAAGGAGGTCCGAGATGTATGGAGGGGCTAGGGAGTGGAGAGATTTGTAAGTTAGCAGGAGGAGTTTGTACTGGATGCGTGACTTGACCGGGAGCCAGTGAAGGTGGATGAGGGTAGGGGTGATGTGTTGCCAGGGCTTAGTGTGGGTGAGGAGCCTGGCTGCAGAGTTCTGGACGTACTGGAGCCTGTCCAGGGCTTTGCTGGTGACCCCGAACAGAACTCCATTGCAGTAGTCCAGACGAGAGGAGATGAAGGTGTGAATTAATGTTTCTGCAACGGGGTCGGGGAGAGAGGGCCGGAGTCTGGAGATGTTTCGTAAGTGAAAGAAAGCGGTTTTGACAGTCGACCTGATGTGGGAGTTGAAGGTGAGGCTAGAGTCCAGAGTGACGCCCAGGCTGCGAACCTCGGGGGAAGGGTGGATGGAGCCGCCATCGATGGTGAGGAGCAGATCTCCAACCTTCCGGAGCAGTGTTTGTGGGGCCACAACCATGAGCTCTGTTTTGTTATTGTTGAGTTTTAGTAGATTTTTTGACATCCAGGCTTGGATGTCGCGGAGGCAGTTGACAAGTGACAGTGGGGGTAGCTGGGAGCTTTCACACCAAGTACTTAGTTCATGAGAACTCTTTAGTTCTCATGAACTAAGTACAGATCGCGTTCTCACCGGAATAAATCCCTGAGGGAGGATTAGGCAAATTAAGCCGCTGACGTCACTTCTTCTTCTTCTTCTTCTTCTTCTTCTTCTTCTTCTTCTTCTGCTTCTTCTGCTTTGGGTTTACTGGCAGGCCGCAAACCACTTCACGGTGTATACTGCCACCCGGAGTCCCCGGCCGGAAGTCCCCGGAGTTGGGGAAGGCTTCAGTAGAAGCTGCTGGGACTCCCAGCAGCTTCTACTGAAGCCTTCCGAGTAAATCGCCAGAACGCCGACACCTCCTCATCTCCACCGCTCCCATGTTTTATTTTGTGTTGCCATAAGTTAGTCTCTCTGCGTTTTTGCGCAGGGCTAATGCTAATGCTAATAATGCTAATGCGAGGATAATAAAATGGCGGCTTCACAAAACTTTTCAGAGTTTTACGGGGCGTGGTTTGCAATCCGCCCAGCCAATCAGAAATGGGAACCTTTTTCTCCCACGAAAGCCCCTGCTCTCTAGCAGGGGCTGAAAAGGTTCTGATGAACTCACTTTAGTTCCGGATTTATTTGGTGTGAACGCACATTTTCGAAAGTGGGAAAAGTACTGCGGTGTGAAAGCGCCTAATGTAAGACGCTTGGTGTGTTCTATAGGTTTTAGTGCATGTGAATGGTCTGCAGAGGCTAACATCCCTGTGTTTCTCTCACACATGAAACATGTCACAGGAGAGTCATTGTGAACCTGTTCCAAACAACAAGGTTTTTATTTTAATTAAGTCCGTAGAACAATGTCAGCGCGTGTCTCTGGTTTGTTTGGTGGATTTGATAAAGATCCCCAGTACAAAGGGGAAGTTGAAAGTGAAAGAAATACATAAAGTACAGTAAAATATGCACATTTAATAGTAGATATTTACTATCCTGCATGTAGTCGAGGTATTTTGGGTGAAAGGTTCCTCACAAACTCCTGTTTCTGACATTTGGCTTCAGATTTCTGCTTTCAGTTTTTCTCTCTCTTCTGCGGAGGCAACATTAATTGGAATGCTAGTATCTACAATTTCCCACAGTGTGTGTGAAGAAGCTGACAGGCGGTAGGAGTGTGTGTGTGTGTGTGTTATTGTGTGTGCCACTCCATGTGTTCTCACGTCCTGATTGTTTCCATAGAAACACGGGTGCAGATCCAGGAGTCGGTGCGAGGGAAAGATGTGTTTGTGATCCAGACGATGTCCAAGTAAGAAAAACACACAACTGCATATTTAACGAGAGACGCACCAATCCACCGGCTGATTAATAAACCCAACTTAGGTTATGTTTAGCTGAGTAGTTGTGTTCTTAAAGAGGTCTGAAATACGGAGGTCGACAGATGCAGAAGCGTTACAGCGGCACAGACCTCTTCCATCAGGAGGAACACGCTGCAGCTTCAGAAGGATGCTGATATAAAAACCCAAAGGTTCCGCATGAAGAAACCTCTCCAGCAGCTTGAGGAGACATGGCAGCGTTTAGAGAACATTCAGCAGCTTGAGGAGACATGGCAGCTTATAGAGGACATTCAGCAGCTTGAGGAGACATGGCAGCATTTAGAGAACATCCAGCAGCTTGAGGAGACATGGCAGCGTTTAGAGGAGATTCAGCAGCTTGAGGAGACATGGCAGCGTTTAGAGAACATCCAGCAGCTTGAGGAGACATGGCAGCTTATAGAGGACATTCAGCAGCTTGAGGAGACATGGCAGCATTTAGAGAACATCCAGCAGCTTGAGGAGACATGGCAGCTTATAGAGGACATTCAGCAGCTTGAGGAGACATGGCAGCGTTTAGAGAACATCCAGCAGCTTGAGGAGACATGGCAGCATTTAGAGAACATCCAGCAGCTTGAGGAGACATGGCAGCGTTTAGAGGACATTCAGCAGCTTGAGGAGACATGGCAGCGTTTAGAGGACATTCAGCAGCTTGAGGAGACATGGCAGCGTTTAGAGGACATTCAGCAGCTTGAGGAGACATGGCAGCGTTTAGAGGACATTCAGCAGCTTGAGGAGACATGGCAGCGTTTAGAGAACATCCAGCAGCTTGAGGAGACATGGCAGCGTTTAGAGAACATCCAGCAGCTTGAGGAGACATGGCAGCGTTTAGAGAACACTCAGCAGCTTGAGGAGACATGGCAGCGTTTAGAGGACATTCAGCAGCTTGAGGAGACATGGCAGCGTTTAGAGGACATCCAGCAGCTTGAGGAGACATGGCAGCGTTTAGAGAACATCCAGCAGTTTGAGGAGACATGGCAGCGTTTAGAGAACATCCAGCAGTTTGAGGAGACATGGCAGCGTTTAGAGGACATCCAGCAGCTTGAGGAGACATGGCAGCGTTTAGAGAACATCCGGCAGCTTGAGGAGACATGGCAGCGTTTAGAGAACATCCAGCAGCTTGAGGAGACATGGCAGCGTTTAGAGAACATCCAGCAGCTTGAGGAGACATGGCAGCGTTTAGAGAACATTCAGCAGCTTGAGGAGACATGGCAGCGTTTAGAGGACATCCAGCAGCTTGAGGAGACATGGCAGCATTTAGAGGACATTCAGCAGCTTGAGGAGACATGGCAGCGTTTAGAGGACATTCAGCAGCTTGAGGAGACATGGCAGCGTTTAGAGGACATCCAGCAGCTTGAGGAGACATGGCAGCGTTTAGAGGACATTCAGCAGCTTGAGGAGACATGGCAGCGTTTAGAGAACATCCAGCAGCTTGAGGAGACATGGCAGCTTATAGAGGACATTCAGCAGCTTGAGGAGACATGGCAGCGTTTAGAGAACATCCAGCAGCTTGAGGAGACATGGCAGCGTTTAGAGGACATTCAGCAGCTTGAGGAGACATGGCAGCGTTTAGAGAACATCCAGCAGCTTGAGGAGACATGGCAGCTTATAGAGGACATTCAGCAGCTTGAGGAGACATGGCAGCGTTTAGAGGACATTCAGCAGCTTGAGGAGACATGGCAGCGTTTAGAGGACATTCAGCAGCTTGAGGAGACATGGCAGCGTTTAGAGAACATCCAGCAGCTTGAGGAGACATGGCAGCGTTTAGAGAACATCCAGCAGCTTTAGGAGACATGGCAGCGTTTAGAGGACATTCAGCAGCTTGAGGAGACATGGCAGCGTTTAGAGGACATCCAGCAGCTTGAGGAGACATGGCAGCGTTTAGAGAACATTCAGCAGCTTGAGGAGACATGGCAGGGTTTAGAGAACATCCAGCAGCTTGAGGAGACATGGCAGCGTTTAGAGAACATCCAGCAGCTTTAGGAGACATGGCAGCGTTTAGAGGACATTCAGCAGCTTGAGGAGACATGGCAGCGTTTAGAGGACATTCAGCAGCTTGAGGAGACATGGCAGCGTTTAGAGAACATCCAGCAGCTTTAGGAGACATGGCAGCGTTTAGAGAACATTCAGCAGCTTGAGGAGACATGGCAGCGTTTAGAGAACATCCAGCAGCTTGAGGAGACATGGCAGCGTTTAGAGAACATCCAGCAGCTTGAGGAGACATGGCAGCGTTTAGAGAACATCCAGCAGCTTGAGGAGACATGGCAGCGTTTAGAGGACATTCAGCAGCTTGAGGAGACATGGCAGCGTTTAGAGAACATCCAGCAGCTTGAGGAGACATGGCAGCGTTTAGAGAACATCCAGCAGCTTGAGGAGACATGGCAGCGTTTAGAGGACATTCAGCAGCTTGAGGAGACATGGCAGCGTTTACTAAAGCTGCAGAAACCAAACGCTGCAAATACAAAACGCTGAAGAAGCTCTTATAACGTTTTCTCCGTCTCTCCTCCTCCTCCCCCTCCTCCTCCTCCTCTCCGTTCCTCCTCCTCCTCCCCCTCCTCCTCCTCTCCGTTCCTCCTCCTCCTCCTCCTCCTCCTCTCCTCCTCCTCCTCCTCCTCCTCCTCTCCGTCCCTCCTCCTCCTCCCCCCCCTCCTCCTCCTCCTCTCCTCAGGGATGTGAACACCACCATCATGGAGATGTTGATCCTGGTGTATGCCTGCAGGACCTCTTGTGCTCGCAGCATCACGGGCGTTCTGCCTTATTTCCCCTACAGCAAGCAGTGCAAGATGAGGAAGAGGGGCTCCATCGTGACCAAACTCGTCGCCTCCATGATGTGTAAAGCTGGTACGTAGCTCACACACACACACACACACACGCACACACTTATTATATTATATTATTTATTACACGGTTAAGTTGTATACTCGATTCTGATTGGTCGATTCAGAACATGTGACACGTTGTTAATACAGTATTACAGACCGCTGTCAAGGACTATAATGACCGTTGCTAGGGAGGATATAGAGAAGGGAAAAGGTGGAGCGCTGGAGGTCAGATGAATGAACGAACAGAAGAAGGCAGACAGGAAGTGAACACTAACAGGAACACACATTATCCCTGACTTATTGGGCAGTGACTGTTTTTGATCTATTTCTCACCTTGTGAAACGACCAATCGCTGCTCTGCGTTGCAGGTCTGACCCACCTGATCACCATGGATCTGCATCAGAAGGAGATCCAGGGCTTCTTCAACATCCCTGTAGACAATCTGAGAGCCTCTCCCTTCCTGCTGCAGTACATCCAGGAGGAGGTGAACACGCACGCAATCACGCACACACACACACACACACACACACACACACACACACACACACACACACACACACACACACACACACACACACACAGGAGGAAGTACATCCAGGAGGAGGTGAACACGCACGCACGCACACACAGAGACACACACACACACACACACACACACACACACACACACACACACACACACACACACACACACACACACACACACACACACACACAGGAGGAAGTACATCCAGGAGGAGGTGAACACGCACGCACACGCACGCACACACACACACACACACACACACACACACACAGAGACACACACACACACACACACACACACACGGAAGATAATGAAATACATTAAGTAGAAGTACATCCAGGAGGAGACACACACACACACACAGACAGACAGACAGACAGACAGACATACAGATAGTGAGGAGGAAGATAATGAAATACATTAAGTAGAAGTACATCCAGGAGGAGACACACACACACAGACAGACAGACAGACAGACAGACAGACATACAGATAGTGAGGAGGAAGATAATGAAATACATTAAGTAGAAGTACATTAAAAGGAACACACACACACACACACACACACAGGAGGAAGTACATTAAGTACAAGTACATCCAGGAGGAGATAATAAAATAAAGACACTGAACTTTTAAAAATTGTTTGCAAATCTGATTTGTGATCCCTGTCATTATTTTCTTTGTCCCTCCAGATCCCGGACTACAGAAATGCTGTGATCGTGGCCAAATCTCCAGCTTCTGCCAAAAGGTGATCAAATCAGACCATTTAAGAACATCAGTAGTTTATTCCAATGTACAGTATTTGATTTTACATTGAATGTTCACAATGAACCAATCACAATTGAGTATTTAACGAAGCCATGCAATACATCCTTTAAATCTTGTATCTAAAGTATTTGAATCCTCTCTCTGTGTTCAGGGCTCAGTCGTTTGCAGAGCGTCTGCGTCTCGGCCTCGTTGTGATCCACGGAGAGGCTCAGGACGCCGAGTCGGACCAGGTGGACGGACGTCACTCCCCCCCCACCGTGAAGACCACCGGGGCCATACACCCCAGCATGGACATCCCACGTAAGACACACACACACACACACACACACACAAAGTCCTGTCATCACACTGTGACTCAGGGCGTAGGGAAGATTTAATATGAACTTTGGTTGGTGTTTGCAGTGTTGATCCCTAAAGAGAAACCCCCCATCACGGTGGTGGGAGACGTAGGAGGGCGCATCGCCATCATCGTGGTGAGCGATTTTCACACTTTGTTCTACGACATAAAATACGTCAGTAAATAGCCCACTGGTGGATTTAAAAACAAGTGTCTAAATGAGACGACTAAAAGTCATCACGCCCAAAATTAGCTTGTTTGAGACGTGTGTTTGTTTCCACAGGATGACATCATCGATGACGTGGACAGCTTCGTGGCGGCGGCGGAGACGCTGAAGGAGAGAGGAGCGTACAAGATCTTCGTCATGGCGACACACGGCATCCTGTCCTCCGACGCCCCGCGCCTCATCGAGGAGTCGGCCATCGACGAGGTGAGAGGGATAAATAGTAAACAACAAAAAAATCTGCCAGGAATTGTGGAACAGCCTTATCTCCTTTCCTTTCCTAAAGGAGATAACAAAGGATGCATTGAAGCTCCTTTACCATCATCTAGATCAGTAGTTCCCAACCTTTTTTGTCTCTCGATCCCCTTGAGCTGGCCTCCATTCTATAAGGACCCCCCCTCACTCATTTCTGATGATCCGCTTGAGCTGGCCCAATTGCTGCGTGCGCCCCTGCAATCCCCACATGTACCGCTAGGGGTCCCCGTACCCCTGGTTGGGAACCACTGGTCTAGAGCAGCGGTTCCCAACCTTTTCAAATCAGGGCCCACTTAAGAATCTAAAAAATGTTCACGGCCCACATTCAACCATAAACAATACAGAGTCTAAATAAAGTTCTGATTGGTCGATTCAGAACATGTGACGCGTTGTAAATCCAGTAGAACAGACCGCTGTCAAGGACTGTAATGACCGTTGCTAAGGAGGATCTAGAAAGAGAAAGGAAATAAAAATTCTTAATGAAATGTTTCCACAGAAATCGTAATGTTTTGCAAATGATTTGGCGGCCCACTTGCAATGCCTTTGCGGCCCACTAGGGGGCCACGGCCCACAGGTTGGGAACCGCTGGTTTAGACTGTATATATAAATGGACGTAGGGTCCGTGACGTCACCCATAGGATTCTGCAGAGTTGCCGTGAAGCCCTTATTAGGCGGAGTCGGCCACTAACGGCTCGACTGTGACGTCAGAGTCTAATCCCGCCTGCTCCAAATAAGGGCAAAGAAGCGGAGCCGAGGCGGGACCTGCTGCCTCCGAACTGGAAGTAAACAGAGCTAGCTCAGGCTAAGAAGCTAAGCTAACATGAAATACATGCATACCAAGTTACTGCTAACAGTGTAGTTCCCCTATATAAACGTTACATTCATAATCAAATGAGACAATCTGCAAGAGAATTAGCTATATTTTGTTATTCTTAATGCTTGTCATTCACACGTTGAGAAAAGACGGACTCCACCGCCCGGACCTAATGGAGCCGCAGTGGGCTAGCTCCGGGACGCCGGCTGGAGCTAGCCCCCTGCGGCTCCGTTAGCTCCGGCGGCCACCACTGGGATAATTGGGTCCCCTATTAACATTTGCTCCCGTTTAGCATTATGGACGTCATAGCCATAGACTATAAAAGTCTTACCCAAGGCTGAATCATAAACTAAAATGTATATGAATGCATAAAGGGTTACGCCCTTAGCTGGCTAATAAGTAACAAGCTAAGCTACCAAGCACACAAACACCTGCGAACGGGGTTAACATGTATAATATTATCATTTTAGACTTCTTGGAAGTTCTGTTAGTACATTCAAGCGCACAGCACGACATTTTAATTGTCTGGTATTTGTAACAATATTCCCTAAAAGGCACAATCACCACGAACACGGCTAAAGCTAAAGGGTCAAGTACAGTACTATGACTAACTAACGTTGTAGCCTCTATGGTTGTAGCCTAGCAGAGTGGACAAGTTGCTGTTAGCTGACAGTGAGGCATGTACGTGTCCATCAAAGTGACCACGCCCTAATTTATGCAAAAACTTTAAGACCTAATATAAATAAAAGGGTCGTGTTAGAAAACAATTCACTCACAGATTCATAATCATGAAGGTGGAATCTAACTATATCGATAATAATATTTATTGCATCCATGGGTAGAAACATGTTTTTTTCTGCTGTAAAGTTGGGCATTTTAACATGGGGGTTTATGGAAATTGCTCCTTTCTGCAGCCAGTCCCTAGCGGCCCATGTATGAACTGCAGTGTGTGGCACTTCCGTATTGGCGTCCCGGCTGTTCCCCAGAGTTTGCCGCTTGGTGTAAACCATAGACTGTATATATAAATGGACGTAGGGTCCGTGACGTCACCCATAGGATTCTGCAGAGTTGCCGTGAAGCCCTTAGTAGGCGGAGTCGGCCACTAACGGCTCGACAGTGACGTCAGAGTTCAACTCCCGCCTGTTCCAGCCTGCTCCAAATAAGGGCAAAGAGGCGGAGCCGAGGCGGGACCTGCTGCCACCGAGCTGGAAGTTCCAGAGCTAGCTGAAGCTACTAAGCTAACATGCTCCCCATCTGCACACTGCCGTGGCATTTTACGTTTCTAAGGTAAGCGGACATGAAACTATTCAGAAAAACTATAAATAATAATCTAAGTTATTGAGTTTTTAGCATAATACTTCAGAATCTTAAAACCCCTTAATGTTTGTATGCAATTTTGCTAAATTCAACACTGGAATCAAGCAAATATGAATATGTTTGCATGACATTAGTTATTTATATTTTGATATCACTTAATTACACGTTTAATACATTTAAGTCAAGCTAAGGTACATGTGATGGTAGCTAATTAGTGCTCTTACCTGTGAGGCCTCCTCCAAACAGCATAATAACCAGACTGTATCATTAAAACTAAGTACCAGTTCTAGATCCTTGACTTTAGACAAACAATTCAAAAGACAACATTTATTTAAAGACCAATCTTTATTTGAATGTGCCTCTTAACCTGATATATTAGTTATACAGTAATAGTATTGACAATCTAAAAAAACTGAGCAACTCAACAGTCAACTTTATGTTTCTTATTGTCTAAAGCATTTATTATTTTCATTTTCCCCCTCTCATATTCAGTGTGGACGGATTGAGACAGCCTGGTGTCCAGAGAGCTGCTGAGACTTCAGGGAGAAACCTCCGTGTGATGGACGGATTGAGACAGCGTGGTGTCCAGAGAGCTGCAGAGACTTCAGGGAGAAACCTCCGTGTGATGGACGGATTGAGACAGCGTGGTGTCCAGAGAGCTGCAGAGACTTCAGGGAGAAACCTCCGTGTGATGGACGGATTGAGACAGCGTGGTGTCCAGAGAGCTGCAGAGACTTCAGGGAGAAACCTCCGTGTGATGGACGGATTGAGACAGCGTGGTGTCCAGAGAGCTGCTGAGACTTCAGGGAGAAACCTCCGTGTGATGGACGTCCTGTCTGTTGGTTTGGAGAGGACTGAGGGTCTTTCCTCAGCGAGGAGGACCAGGCCTGATGGAGGAGCCCATGCTGGGCACAGCTGATACCAACTGCACAGGCCTAGTCTGTCACGTTATTTGACTAAATGTGTTTACTTATACATTTAATAGGTTTACACCTTCTGTCCATATGTGCTTTTTATTTAAAACATGTTGGATGAAGTTTTGGTTCACATTTCAATAAATTGTATTTGCTCCTTTTGTCCATTATTCTGACTGAAAATGTTAGATTACACATTCACATCTGACTGAAGATTGGCCCCATTTATTTGTGACGTTGCAAACTCTGCGGTTCAAGGCACAGGTGATGTGAAGCTCATAAAGCGAGGCGAATAGAAATAATCAGCTGATGGAGTGTAGATGTGGAAATAGGTGCATTCGATCAGCTGACTGTGTTTTCACAATAAAAGTAGTTTCTTAGTGAATGTCCTGTACTGGTCTTAAAATCTCATGACATCAGCTTTTAATGTTCCTCTTGGATGTTCTTCTTGACCCTCAGAGAAGGAGAACATGTCGTGTCTTTCAGGCATGTCCTTTCCTAACAAAAATGACAGGAAACCTAAAACATATTATTGCAGAACAAGTGTGTTATTTATGAAAGCGGTGTGTTTGTGTGTTTAGGGGCTGTAGATATCATTATTTTGTAATTGTAATGTTTTTTTTTTATTTCAACAGTGAGCTACAAAGACAATCAGATTATGAATGAACAGTATGAAGTTCATCAACATTGAAATATATGTTAATAATATTTAACTGTTATCAAAACGTAGTGCAACTGTAGAAGCTTGCTCTGTTGTCTCACTGAAAGAATCACTTTTACCACGTTTTTACAGACAATATTGAGAGATAAATAGTAGCAGTTCTCACTATGTGTTAAATATCTTTGCCTTCAATACATTAAATTAGAAAGCTGACAAAGTCATAGGGCTTGTTAACATCTAAATGTAACTTTTTGCATGGAAAAAACCCTCAACTTAACTGATGTGTAGGTGATCTAGTATTTAGTATTGTTTAATGGAATGTATATCAGTGTATTAAAGTCAATACTTCATTCATTTAAACCAATATCTTTCTTTGTACCTGAGCTGAAGTTCACTGCTGTGAGGAGTCCAGTTCTGTCTCTCACTCTCTGGTCCAGCCTGTCTGCATCACCTGGAGTACTTCGTGACCACAGAGTGTGAACGTTGTGATCAGCTGTTTTAGGCAGTTCTCCAGTGAAGGGGGGGGGGGGACCGACGTTAACAGCAGCCCTGTCTGTGCACACGGAGACCGACTCTGTCGTCCGGTGATCTAACCGCCTTCTGGAAAAGCTTCACTAGTACGTCGGTACGCAAATACGCTTTGTGACACAAGTTTCAGATTACGCACATAACCTGCGTACCAGTTATGTGCACCCCTGTACTACAGCAAAAGTATTCTCCGTCGGGACTTCCTGCAACAACACCGACATTATCAAAGATGTTCTATTGAGAAGACGATCACTACGTGACAAAAGTTTTCCAAACCAATTTTAACATCAAGCAATAACACTGAGACGACATTAGTTACACTGAACTGATCTTTTTAATAAGTTGTTCAACGTAGTGAAACATGGGCTCGAGCTTCACTGAGAGCTTCGTCATTCTGACAGGGAGGCAAACTGCAGTTATTACACTTAGTGTTTTAAAATATGTGAAACTCTGTTCATATAAAACCCACACTGCTCAAACTTCATTACTTTTCCTAAAATTGGTTTATTTATTTATTTGTGGGCGTGGGGAATGAAGAGAAACAAATATATGAGCATTTTATGAGCATGGGATTTTGACCCCTCATAAAAACATATGCATAATGCTGCGCTATACTTTGCGGCCACACGCTGTTGCCAAGCAACGCTTATTGTTTAGGTCCTTTGAAAAGCAGGCAGTCATATCATTAACTAGAACTAGCTAGATCTGATAGATTTGGACATAAACGCGAGTGAAGTCTAACCGGACGCGAGAGAGAGATCAGATCAGCTGCTGCTGACGGAGAACACGCAGCTCTGCATGATCACAGCTCCCCCGCTGTGACGGACCGTTGAGTGGAGCAACATACACTAAGAGTTAGACCTAACACACTTAGCTAGTTCATCTACTCTGGAACTAGCTAAACTAGTTATACATATATGTATTCTTTACTGTCGGGTCACTCATTACAGGTTCAGCGAGCTGCACGAGACTGACGGGCTGTCAGGAGAGGGAGAGGGAAAGAGAGCCGTTTATTGTTCCCATTTTATTATCCAGAGTTTCTGTAAACCTTTGAATAAAGTAGTTCATCTACGATTAGTAGTTTGTTTAAATGCATTAATGATGTTGTTTTTTTCATTAACATAAAATAAATCTCACGTACCCCTGCAGTACTCCAACGTACCCCTAGGGGTCCGCGTACCCCCATTTGAGGACCACTGCTCTAGAGAATCAGCTCTTATCGTGGCTGCAGCTCAGAGACTTCCGGGTCATTGTACTCCACTAGAAACCTTCCTGAGAGGAAACGGATATTCAGCAACAACTTAACTCTGTGTTTTATTTCATTCTCTCTCTCCCCCCCCCTCCCCCTCCCCCCCCCCCCAGGTGGTCGTCACCAACACGATCCCCCACGAGCCCCAGAAGCTCCAGTGTTCAAAGATCAAAACGGTCGACATCAGCATGATCCTGTCGGAGGCCATCAGGAGGATCCACAACGGAGAGTCCATGTCCTATCTGTTCCGAAACATAGGAGTGGACGACTGAGACACACACACGGAGAGACAGACACGCACCAAACAAAAACACACGCACACACACACATGCACAGAGACACAGAGACACACACCAAACAAAAACACACGCACACACACACACAGAGATGCACACACACACACACACACATGCACAGAGACACACACCAAACAAAAACACACGCACACACACAGAGATGCACACACACACACATGCACAGAGACACACACACATAGAGACATACAGGCCATTTGCCTTTTCAGATCTGATCAGAGCTGAATGTCAAACACTGAATGAACTCCACACACTTCCTGCTTTTATCATAATATAATAAATGCCAACACTTTTCTTTGAGTGCAGCTTAAAGGGATAGTTCGGAGGTCTTTAAGTGGGGATGGAAGGAGAAGTCATCCATTATCAGGTAATTGTCAAAAAACAGCGGCAGTTTGGAGAAACAATCAGGAATACTAGCAAAGCAATTTTCTGCAACACTTATTTGAGCTTACTTTAAGGAAAAACCCATCCAAAAAATGAATATCAGCCTAACTGTACGCGCTATTTGGAATATATATAATATAAATACCTCACCCAACCCCACTTTAAAACACACTAACTATCCTTTTTCATTTAGAAACTCACTGAACACACACTGATCCGTGTCCTTCATGGATTACTGCCTCTCTACACACCTCAGTTTTTTACTCTCGTCTCTTTCTGACTCACATATCCATCTCCATGTGTTTCCATAGACGTTAATGTGATATCTGTTAGCAGTGAATGTCTCTTTGCAGAACAGTCTCCTTTTACTAACAGCATCAGAAAGAGCGCCAGTGCCTTCTACAGGACACACACACACACACACACACACACACACACACACACACACACACACACACACACACACACACACACACAATGAATCCAGACATAATCAGGTGTTCCAGCTAATTAACTCTAGCATATCAGAGTGCATGCTGTTTATTTATGTGGTGTCTGAATGTGCCACTGATATGATTAGCTTAGCCTGTTAGCAGCTAACCGTAGCACGTAGATGCTAACCTGGTGTCAAATCTCATTGCTAACTGGAATTAACACGGGAAATGTTTTATTTTAGTGAATTATATCTGTTACATATATCATTGTGTGCCATCATTTCAATACCGGCTTATGTTTTATATTTAATGCCACAAATGAGCAGCTGGAAGTTGAAGAAACGTAGAAAATAGAGCATTTTTAAGCAGTTTTTACGCTCCGGGTAGAAGTGCGAGGTCAATTGTTCGTGTGATGAATCCTGAAGAATAAAGATTGTTCACACACACACACACACACACACACCGCTGGGTGTTCAAAGAGTCCTGAAGCTGGAAGAGTGAGTCAAACTTTTTCTGATGACTGAAGCAGGTCTTTGTCACTTTACCTGATGTGTTCCCAAAAAATGTTTTGTATTTATTTTCAACACTTAATATGAATAAATATGACCTAAGAAAGTAAAGTCTGTTTTATTTGTGTGTATTTTCATTATTATGTGTACACAGGGGCGGTGAGGTAACTGTACTATTGAGCAATACATACTGAATATAGACTGTGGGTAGATTGATTCTACAATTTACAGATGTTCCCTAAACGCCTCACATGCAGGATATCTTTTACATAATTTACCTTGACTTTTATTTTGAAAAACTAAAGTATGAAACACATTTTTAAACAGACTGTCTTTTCAGAATCAGAATGGGAGGGATGAAACCCTCTGGTCACACATGCAGAGCACACAGCACACAGTGTTCTCTGCATTTAACCCATCCTAGCACCAGGAGTCTAGTACTAGGAGCAGTGGGCAGCTATTGCACAGCGCCCGGGGAGCAATGGGAGTGGGGGGGGAAGAGGGGTGTCCGGTGCCTTGCTCAAGGGCAGGAGGTGAACTGGGACTTGAACCTGCGACCCTACGGCTCACAGTCCAAGCCCCTACTGACTGAGCCACTGCCGGAAAAAGGTGACGTACCAAACTACCATTTTTGTATCTTTCAACATACTATAGCTATTTTTCATATTTTAAGACATAATCTTTAAAACCTACTTTTTCCCTCCGCCTCATTCACACTTAAAAAAAGTTAATTATTCAAGAAAACCAATATTTTCCACCTGTTTTAAAGTCCTACACATATTGAAACACAATGAATCAGACGGAAAAATGAATCGACCAGATGTATTTCTTGCCTCTCGGGGCTTTTAATGAGGAGACATGATGGGTAATAATCAGCGAGCAAACACCAGAAGGCTTTGTGAAGGCAGAAGCAGCATTTAAAAGTTAAACTAAAGAAGAAGTCATAACAAGGCAGCGAGGTCACTTCCTGTTCAGATCTACAACCAAAGTGACTTAATGTGGAGATAAAACAACTGTACAGCTCACATTTGGTCCGACAAAGAGATGAAACTGTAATAAAAATACCAAGTTATGGCTGATTTTCATTCCTCTACACAAATGCTGTTTATTTGACCCTGTCCGATAAAGGAGCTTAATGTAAATATACTGCATGTAGTAAACAAATACTTACAAATCATGAAATACTGTGGGTTTGCCTCACTCAAACATCATAAATCACTCAACCTGTTCATAGTTTTATGACATATTTCACCATAAATCCAGGAAAAAATACATGTGTTAGTCGAATTCTCATTTTCCTGTTATAATTCCCATACTTTGATCACATTAGCCTCTAATACACAATGGGACAGATACCTTATTTTAAAGGCATAACAGCACACAACACTAAGCCACAGAGTGTGTTGAAGTGACATTTCTGTAAAAGTGTTTCAGTGTTTGTAAGATGACAAACTAAATATGTTTTAATATTAGAAAAGGTCTACAGCCTCTATGAAGGCGGTGCTTTAGTTCGATGCTAACATGCTCACAGTGACATGCTGATGTTTACCTTGTTAGTTGACAACATGTGCTAATTAGCATTAATTACAAAGTGTAGCTGAGGCTCATGGGAAGAGTTTGCTGGTAAACCAAAAATAGTTAGACAAAATGTTGACCAGAAGATGGTGCTAAAAGAAAAGACAACTCATGATTTACACAGCCTAATCAAACTGAGTGGTGCAGGAAAGAGTCAGCATTTTAGCACTTCCTGTGCCCTGGTCTGGAAGTCAATGGTTTACTGAAGGTGTTTTGGTTGTTACCCTGAAATAAGGTCTGTGGTTAACACAAGCTGAAGAGACTTTGACGTTTTGTTAGGAAATACCCCACTGGTGGATTTAAAAACACAGCTTGCTAACAAGTGTCTGAATGAGGCGACTAAACGTCATCACACCCAACATTAGCCTCCTTTAGCTTAGCGGTGGTGATGTGCAAGTATCATAAACGTTTATTTTCCACAGAGATCATTTTCTAAAATAATCCGAAATCACATTGAATACGATTTCCCTGCACCACCCAACTGTTTCCTTATCCAGAATGTTCCATTGATGCAACCAAATCAGAGCTCGCCAGCAAGCTGTATTATCTCGACACAAACTCATAATAATGGTGAACAACAACATTTGAATACACATTGTTTGTTCAATACTTGTGTGTGAACCCTATCTAACTCAGCACCATTTTCCCATCCTCATTTGAACCTTTTAAACAACTCCTGGATGATAGTCAAATCAGAATACTTACATTTATAAGGATATTTTACAAACAGAGATTGTACTGCATGAAAACATATATTTCCACGGGAGCATTGAGACGATAACGCATCAACCAATTTTAAATTAAGAGGCTAAAATAACCCATCTCTGGTGGAATGAATCTTCAAAATCTGACCGTTAGAGCAAGTATTTTTTAACATTTCTGGGTTTTCCCCCCACAATTTAATCTGACAAAGGAACTTTGTTGTAAAAAAACAAATGTTATGCGTCTATACCTGAACCTCCATTGTTTCCAGGAAAAATGTGAAATTAAAATCTGACCTTGATCGACCGTTTGTATTGAACCCATATTTGTTCTATCACCTCAGGTTCATCTTCTAAAGTCATAATACTGGCACTGGGATTTTCTACTCCTCTCCTAATAATGCTAATAATGTGAAGTGAGTTTACATGCACACTGTTTCCTGATTAATATTGAATCTCATTTACATTTCTCAGAGGAAAAACTCTCCTTTACCTTAGCATAAAAACAGCCACATTAGCATAACAAAGGACGTTAGCATAACAAAGGACGTTAGCATGACAGAGAGAGCTACGTTAGCATGACAGAGCTGCGTTAGCACAACAGAGCTACGTTAGCAAAACAAAGCTACTTTAGCCGATGAGCAAAGACAACTACTGATTGAAACTGGAAAAATATATATATTAAAATGGGAACAATTTACTTTATCTTTGAGTATTGACTTTTGTATGTTATGCTTTAAGGAAGTGCGTTTGGTTTGTTTAAATAAAATCAGAAATGCTAACTAGCTTATTTAGCTAACAAGCTATAAGTAGTAGTTTTTTTCAGCAATTGTTTTTTCCACTGTAAATGATCCAATCCATATCTCAATCAATATACTAAAGTAACTCAGTTTAAACTTTTTTTAAATTATGTTTAATAGATTTTTAAAACTGTACAATATCTGCCTAAAAAATGCAGCATGACTGGATTGTTCACCGGCTCTATGCTAACTGATGATGCCATTACGAGATGCAGAGGAGCAGTTTTACCTCCAAGAAATGTTTGAGCATCTGACACTGATGAACAAATCCTTAAGATATTCTCAGATGTAATGTAGCTTGGACTCAAATACCTATGCAAGTAAAAAAAGATCCTCATACTACTAATAACAGTGGTGGAAAGTATGTACATTAACCTAAGGGCACATTTAAGGTACTTTACTTGTACTTTTTTCCTGCCAATTTATACTTCTACCTAAAATAAGATGTTTTGTAAAAATTAAATGAGCCAAGTGTATACTTTGACAGATTTAGAGAGTTCATTTTGTTTTTTTATTTCACTTTTGTATTTTAACAGATTAAGGAATAATTTTGTGGCATCAATTAACATTTTTGTAATTTTCCAATATATTTTATAACTAATTTTTTTACATTTTTTATTTAAAATGTTGAAATTGATACATTAAATAAATGTAAATGATTAAACTTACTTTACCTACATAACCGTTTCCACCACTGTTCATCTATCCCTAAAATGTTTTCCTGATTCTGGTTTGTTTGGAAACGTTTTCCTGATGTGCATGTGAACCCACACACACAGCGGTTAGTACACACCCAGAGATACACGCCGTTAGAAGCTCTATCAGCATGAGACTACACACACCCTGTTAGGGAGACTACACACACCCTGTTAGCCTTTGATGTCGGTAGAAAAGAGATGATCATTATTTCGTAGTCTTTCTGCTAATTGCACAGGCTAACCCTCCGATATCAGATATTTAAACACTTTTAAATACACGCATTGAATATTTACAGACAGTATTTTCCTCCAATCACCCGCAGGCTGGAAAATGGGTGGGCGTTTTTCCATTTTTGTCACTAATCTGAAATGTGGCGGCCATCTTGTTTGTAGTTCTTATTACTCGACGATCAGCAGGTGGTGGCTTTTTCCTTTTCTGTGTGTTTTACGACCACGTTTTCACTCCAGAGTGTGTCTTTAAAACATGGCCGTCACTCCATGTGGTTTTGTTTTTCCTCCTCAAAAGAATCCAGTCCAATCCCCCCCAAAAAAAAATAAGGAATGGTTCAGCGTTCAAAAGTATAACGACAATCAAAAGTCATTTTTTTGTCCTGTTTTCGTCTGCCCTCTATAAAGCACTTTGTGACGAGCCGGTTCAGTAAAAGCGCCTTTTCTTAAAATAAATGAAACCCAGGAGGAGAAGCCGATATAAATAAAGCACAGAGTGTCGAGTGTGTGTTGCTTTGATTGCCAAGCCAGGAAGACAGACAAGGAGGATTGTGGGTCATTCAGAGGAGCATTCTGGGATTTGTAGTTGACGGACAGGAGATGAGAAGTTGCTTCTTTTCCTTTTTAAATGTCATTCCTGTTATTCTCCCCCCCCCCCCACTTCCTGTCCGTGCAGCAGATGTTTGATTGCAGTGAAGTTCAGCCCGGGTGATGAAGGCAGCGCTCCTCCTCCTCCTCCTCCTCCCTCTCTTCGCAGATGAAGGTCTACGAGGCGTTCGGGGTCTTCAGGGCGTCCACTTTGGTCTCCAAGTCGGTAATCTGTGAAAACAAATAAACATTGATCCTCCTTAGCAACGGTCATTATAGTGCTTAACAGCGGTCTGTGCTACTGTCACATTGACCTCTGCAATGTCCCAATTGACCAATCAGAATCCAGTATTCAACTAAGCCATGTAGTCAAATGAGTTAAGCATTAATGTGTTCATCTTTTTAAATCTGCAGCTGGTAAAGGTGGAGCTAACTTTATTCACTTAATAATGCCAGGTATCTTAATCCATCATGATCAATAAAACACTAGTGATGTGTCGGGCTCTTTTAAGTGAACGACGGGAGTCGGCTCGCGCCCGCGAACGAGACATGTTTTTTTTGTTTTGCGGAGGGATCTAGATCGGCATGAAGGCACAATGTGCAATGTGCACATTATCCCGCTTATTACACATGGCCACATTCTCAACAAAGTAACGACATGACTCCCAATATTAATTGAAATGCTTTTATGGATTTAGAAAATGATTTTATTGATTTAAAAAATTGTTTTATGTATTGATTTAAATTGACATGCATCCGCTAAGAAAAGTAGTCCGTTGTTACTGTTTGAACTAACGTAGCAACGGCAGGAACTGCTTCGATAGTGTTTTTGTGGACCTCTTTGATTACAGATTTGAAAACATCGTTGCTTGCTTTAAAAGTAGCACAATTCATGATGTCAAACCTTGGAAAGCATCTAGATATCCCTGCCCTAATGCCAAAGGAACTGCACACTGAATATGTGTCGCCGTTTGATGTCTATGTCTGGACCGCTGCGTAAAAAGGAGGGTTTCTGCCCCGTTACTTCTCTTCTTACTTCTATAAGAATAAAACACGGAGGACGGAGATCTCTTTTTCTCCCCCTCTTCTGACAGCCCAGCAGCTGATCTCAGAGTACGCTCCCCTCTCCTGCAGGGGGGCGTGGTCAGCTGCAGGGGGCGTGGTCAGCTGCAGGGGGGCGTGGTTTCTATAGCTAATAGTTACTGAAATAGAGCCCAGCTGTTTTGTCAGAGCCTTTTCTTTAAATATAATTTTAAAATGTCGATACAGTAGCCCCTTTTTTAAATAGCCTAGTTTTTATAGGTGTTGCTATCTGTTTTGTGTAGCGTGGTTCTACAAGCAAGTCAATGCATTCATTGGGTGGTATCAGAGAGTTACACGGGTCTGTAAATGCAATAAAACAATTGGCCACAGCAAATCATTTAGGATATATTAAACATGCAATTTTTACTTTTGAATACTTCAGTACAAAGGATGTATTGAATAATTTAAGTGATGTGTGCACATATACATCATTCATTAGCAGATTATATATTAATTACATATTACTTTAAAAAAAAGTAATATATTACACTACTTCGTTACTCTCTACATAAAGTTACTTTACTCGTTACTTTACTCGTTACTTTACTCGTTACTTTACTCGTTACTTTACTCGCAGGGCCGGCCCGCCCCTCCCTGCAGGCAGATCACGCAGACTGCTAAAGTTTCAAATGTTCTCTTTAGTTCAGTTTCCATTGTCGCATAAGACTGATCCAGATCCTGAATGTTTTCCTATCTGACCATGGCTGTCCTCGGTCTCCTGCTATCTGTATATTTTGCGCAGTCTATCTCTGTTCACGCTGTTGTGTCGGCGTGTTCTCCTGCGTGTTGGCCATGTGTTGCACTGGAACCAGACACCGCAAAGACTTCAGCCGAGCACGTACGAACTGCGCATGCGTGAGTGGCAATAACTCTCCTTACCAGCAGGCGGCGGTAGTGTGTATTCGTCATTCAAAACAGGCAACAACCGGAAAACAGAGAAGAAGAACAGACTACGTGATATAAACAAACAACAAATAGCTGTACGTTAGCTTCACCTTAGCATGTGTTCTTTGCAGGTGTTTGTTGAGGTTTTATTATGACTGATTTTAGTAACAAAGTAACGCGTGTCGGGGCAATGTTAGTAACTGTAGTGTGATTACTGAATTATAAAAGTAGCGCGTTACAGTACTCCGTTACCGACTAAAGTAATATTATTACAGTAACGCGTTACACCCAACTCTGTTCATTAGTCAAAACAGGGCTACATTTGATTGAATTATAAAAGGTAATATGTGGTAAACTGAAGAGCCGTTTGGGAGCCCAAAGAGCCGGCTCTTCTTGGTGAGCCGAGCCAAATGATCCGGATCACCAAGAAGAGCCGGAATTCCCATCACTATAAAACACATTCAACCAAAAAAAAAGACGCTGTATTTTTTTATAAAACGTTGATGTAATATCAAAAAATAAATTAAAAATATTTGATTAAAAAAGATGTCTCGTCTATCTTAGTATTACGTAATCATTATACAATATAAAAATGATGAATACATTTTATTGTTTGTATATCGATCTTGTGTTTTCTATAGAATTGTGAACATTATTTACGCGGAGGATTCAAATAAGTTGAGTTTTCCGCCTCTTCCTGCACTTTATATTCTTGTCATCTGTTCTTTGAGTGTTTTTTTAATTATCTAAAATATTGAATACTTAAAATACTTCATGGCCTCCTCGGATGTTGCTCACCTTCTCGTGCAGGGTGTCGGCCTCCTCTTTGTGCGTCGCCTCGCTCTCCTCTTCGGCTCGACGCTGAGCCGTCTCCTTCTTCAGGAACTCGATCTCTCTGAAAAACAAAAACACATTAAAGTTTCTGTGTGATTTCCTCCTCCTCTCCTACTCCTCTAACGTCTCCTTCCTCCTCTCTCCTTACTTCAGCTGGTACTCTTTGATCAGTCTCTTGGCCTTGCTGTATTTCCTCTCCAGAGTTTGGTACTGAGACTGAGTTTCCTTCAGGTGTTCGTCCACCGCCTGAAAACACAGATTAGACATAAACTACCTGCAGTGTTGATTAAGCTTTGCTCAAGTTAAAAACCTTACTTTTAGTGAAGGAAAATAAAACAAAGAAATATAATATATATTTAAATGAAAGAGATAAAAATTATAAAAAAGAAAATGAACAAATAAAACATATAATAATTGAATAATACAAATTATAAAAAATAAATAAAATAGTAATAAATAGATAAAGTGAATTTCCCTAGGAGTAATAATAGGAAAATTAAAAGGAAAAGAAATGTAATAATAATAATTCTAAAATATCTTATCCTTTAATATAGTTTTTATAATAATAATCACTTAAGATGTTAAAGCCTCCCTTCCTGTTGCCTCTGAGCTCCAGCTGGCTCTCTCTGGATTTACCTTACAGAGCGACTGCGCCTCCATCCAGTAACCCTCCAGCTTCTCCATCCTCTCCTTGCTGTCCCGGATGTTCTGCTCCAGCTGAGCTCGCTCCATCCGCCATCGAAGCTTATCCTGCTCCGCATGAGCCAGCTGCAGGAGAGAGAGGAGGGATACATTAGGGAGATGCTGCCTTCAGGGACACCACACAGGGATGCTGCCTTCAGGGACACCACACAGGGATGCTGCCTTCAGGGACACCACACAGGGATGCTGCCTTCAGGATCGCAACATTTGTGCATGTAAAAAAAGACCTGACGTTCTCACCTTCCTCTTCAGCAGCTGGATCTCCGCCTGGGTCACTGCGTGTTTGATCTGGAGCTGCAGAGAGAAAATGAAAACAAAGATTAATAAAAATGTAAAAAGTAATCCATCAAATCTTTTTAAGACTTGGGAAATATGGCAGTTTATTCTGGGTATTGTAGTTAAAAAAATAAATAATAATTACAACAAGGAAA
>JAPTMU010000047.1:357416-462416 GCA_028583405.1 Pogonophryne albipinna
ATGACTTCACGTCACCACCGCTAAGCTAAAGGAGGCTAATGTTGGGCGTGAGGACGTTTAGTCGTCTCATTTAGACACTTGTTAGCAACCAACCATTTTAAATCCACCAGTTCTGTATTTACTGACGTATTTTATGTCGTAGAATAAAAATCTCTTCAGCTTGTGTTAACCACAGACCTTATTTCAGGATAACAACCAAAAACACATTCAGAAAACCATTGACCTCCAGACCAGGGGACAGGAGGTGATGAAATGCTGAGTCATGGCAGGGTTTAGGACATATATAAAGACTCAGGTGTTCATGTTACCTGCCGTCTCTCTGAGCAGCTCCTCCGTCCGTCACCGTCTTCACAAAGATCCCCAGTTTCTCCAGACCCATATCAGCTCCTGCTCCCATCCCTATGATGCTTATACCCAGACCATCACCGTCTATACACACACACACACACACACACACACACACACACACACACACACACACACACACACACACACACACACACACACACACACACACACACACACACACACACACACACACACACACACACACACACACACACACACACACACACACACACACACACACACACACACACACACACACACACACACACACACACACACACACACACACACACACACACACACACACACACACACACACACACACACACACACACATTTTCAAATTGTTTACAAAATGTTCCTGCAATTTAGATATTGCACGAGTCCGTGTTGCAATTTTAATAACATGTGAATTAGTTGTGAAGCCTTGATGTTCATACATTTATTTTGTTCCTATCATCACCAGGCATTTACATTTTGCATTGTATTTAAGTGCAAATTTGAGGTACTTCTACTTAAATTGAGCATTTTCTTTTCCTGACATTAATACTTAAACTCCACTACGATTCAAAGTGAAATATTGTACTTTTAACTCCACTACATTTATGTAACACAAGTTCCAATTAAACTGAAACTGTTCATGTATACATTTTAATTAAATACTAAATGAAACATGAATCAGTGTGTTGCCTGTCCTGCTGAGGGAAGCAATCATCGACGGTTCCTGGTTCAACAATTCCATTACGTTCAGAATTACTAGCAGCTAATTAGGCTAATCCGCGCTAACTGTAATCCCATAACGGGATAATGGGTTGTAAGGAGAAGTCCACGAAACCTTTGGAGGTGTGTGTGTGTGTGTGTGTGTGTGTGTGTGTGTGTGTGTGTGTGTGTGTGTACCTTTCTCCAGCTCCACAGGAAACAGGTCCAGCTTCTCGACTCGTTTCTCCAGCTCGTACTCGGCCGACGCCGCCATCGGGTCGACGTCATCGTTACGCCGGTCGTAGTCCTCGTTAGAGTACGTGGTGAACACCTGCACACAGGAGAGGTCAAAGGTCAGGAGGACTGTCTACAAGAAGAACTGTATTTTTGGATATTAAAAAGGGGTCCGTTTTAAAGAAAAACATGGATTTTCTCTGAAGTTTAATTGGTGCGTTCACGGGGAAAGAAACACGTACAATAAACTTGAGTTTCTGAGATTATAAAGTCATATAGATTTCTCATAATTGTGTGTTTTTTTTGTATTGTTTATTTCATAATTTTTCCACTTTCATTTCAGAGAAAAAATGTTGAACAAATTCGGAAAATCTAAACACACAATGGTTTTTCATTTAGCTAAATTAAAGTGGGCCATTAACTCATATTTAATTGGTACATTTAGGAGAAAATCATAGGGATGTAACGATACCAAAAACTCACGGTACGATATTATCGTGATAAAAAGTCCACGGTACGATATTTATCGCGATATTATTTAATTTCTTTATTAAATAATAAATCTGATTTGTACAGCATGTTAGTAGGATAGTAGTATTTTAAAGTATCAACAATATAATAATCAGACCCTGCAATAGAATAAATCAAGTTTCACTTTAGTTTTTCAAGTAACTCAACTCTAACTCTCTCACTCACTCACTCACTCACTCACTCACTCACTCACTCACTCACTCACTCACTCACTCACTCACTCACTCACTCACTCACTCACTCACTCACTCACTCACTCACTCACTCACTCACTCACTCACTCACTCACTCACTCACTCACTCACTCACTCACTCACTCACTCACTCACTCACTCACTCTCAGGTTATCTTTCAGGAATATGAGCATGTCCACATTTCCAGGTAGAAGCTGGGATGTTTGGGCGTTTGCTGTGGAAACAACTCTCTTGCTTGGTACTGATGTTGCTGGGACAGAGAGATATGCTTTGGCCATGGGTGACAGCAGTGGGTAAAACTGTGCATTGTCTCTCCACCACTTCAAAAACAATACAGTGTTTGCCAAGAAGGTGAGGCTTATTGACAGGGCGAGATATACATATACTGTTGGTACTTGTCCATGTCTCTAGGTGTGTACATGTAACCCTGTAAATACCATGTCCTTTTGTGTTCTGTTGTTTCATGTTCATGTTGTAACCTACTTGCTGCCATGTTGGACAGGTCTCCCTTGAAAAAGAGATTGATGGTCTCAATGGGACCACCTGGTTCAATAAAGGTTTAAAAAATTTTTTTATTTAAAAATTATTATTTTTTTAAATCGCGGTAGATTTTGTCAGTCTCACGACGGTATTGAGACATTTATTTACCGCGATATCGCGATCTTCGATATATCGTTACATCCCTAGAAAATGACGTTAATATTCTGGGGTTTTAAAGTTATATTTGCACGAAAGAAAGAAACATTCCTTGACTAATCAAACAATATTATTTTCTCGTAATTTTGCAATTTTATTGTTCCGCTATAAAAAAGTCATTCATTTCTAGAAAAAATAAAAATAAAATCAAAGGTCAGCAGCTTCTGTCTTCTTGGCTTGTCCATGATCACATGACTTTGTTTCCATGGTAACCACATGCTCGCTCAGTGTGAGTTTGGCGCTGACCTCTGTCTCTCTCTGTCTGTCTGTCTTTATGTTAATGTGACGTTGAGAAGACGTACAGAGGGTTTAAACTCTAGAGTAATAAGTAACAGGGAGATGCTGCCTTCAGGGTCGGCCTATAAAAATACGACATCCCTGCACCACTGTATAGACGACACACACACACACACACACACACACACAAACAGAAATGGGGTCAGAAGGCGTGATTGTTAAACTGTTTCCTGCAGTCACGTTTCCTTCCTGTTGAGAAACTTAAAGCTGTGTGTGTGTGTGTGTGTGTGTGTGTGTGTGTACATGAAGCTTCAGAGCCTTCCCTGTACACACCCACACCCCCACACACCCCCACACCCACACACACACACACACACACACACACACACACACACACACACACACACACACACACACACACACACACACACACACACACACACACACACACACACACACACACACACACACACACACACACACACACACACACACACACACACACACACACACACTCTTTACTTTGCCACTTGACATGCTATTACAACACATTTAATAACTGACAAAAACAAGCTATCTGATGACAGATAACTCAAGCAAGATGAAGTAATAAGTATGATCCGCAAAATGTAGCAAGCGTTTCAACAAAGTATGACGAAAAATCTAAAATAAATGTTGAAAAAAACACCAAAAAACCTCTAAATTATTCAAAATAAATCAGAAATTCCTTTACAGATACAGATACACAGTATTTACGCTAAACCCACTTTCTTGATTTACATATTAATAGCAGAGACATGTAATCTGTAATCTCACCACTCTACTAGATTTTGACGAAATAAGATCAGATGTACTTTATTGATCCCGAATTGGGACATGTTTTGCGTTGCAGCAGCAGCAGCATAAAAAACAAGGCATTGCACGTGAGCAGAAATGAAAAGGAGTAGAAATAAACAATTCTTAAGTTTAAACATCTCAAAATAGAAATCAAACGGCATTAAAAAGTAGAAAATACACAATCTATGTCACCATCTGACAAATGAAACACTATTGAACGACTTGCTAGTGTTTCGTCGCTTCAGTAGTTTATCAGGGAACAACACCGAAGGGTCTTTTCTAAATTACTTTATCATGCTATAATAATAATAATAGACTTAATAACTATGTCTTTTGAAACTTACAAAACTAGCTCTTCGCCTTTCGGTGATCGTGCTGGTTTTCTAAACACTTTTATAGAGCTGTTCATGCTGCAGGCCAACATCTCATAACCTTCGTGTCACAACAGATCCACACACACACACACACACACACACACACACACACACACACACACACACACACACACACACACACACACACACACACACACACACACACACACACACACACACACACACACACACACACACACACACACACACACACACACACACACACACACACACACACACACACACACACACACACACACACACACACACACACACACACACACACACACACACACACACACACACACACACACACACACACACACACACACACACACACACACACACACCTCCCTCTCTGTTCTACGTCGGTTTGTATGAATGTTGTGTTGTCCAAGTTAGCGGTTACGCTCACACCAAAACACACACCAGGTGCTCCTCCCAAAGAAAGCTCCTCTTTGTGATCCTTATCAATCAGCTTCCCATGCCTGTGTGTGTGTGTGTGTGTGTGTGTGTGTGTGTGTGTGTGTGTGTGCGCACCTAGTTTTAAGGAAAACAAACACACCCAGCTACATTCCAGCTGGTGGTTTCAGAGGTAAAGAGGTTGACTTGAACCTCGTCAGTGAAGTGAATATTCTCCGCAGGTTGATCCTTAATTATCTTTCGTTACGCCGACGATAGAAATGAAACCTCTGTGACTCAAGTTGTTATGAGCAGCATATTATAAAGGATGCTAACCCTGAGAGTCTGTTTAAAACATACTTATATATTTGGAATAAAACTAAGGCTTATGTTACTTTCTTTGATGCTAACATTACTTTATTTAAAGCTAAACTAAATGTCTTTAACCTAACGTTACTTTCTTTAATGATAACATTACTTTTATCCCAACTTTACTATATTTAAAGCTAGAATTCATATTTATAATATCTAACACAACTTTCCTTTATGCTAACGTTGCTTTCCTTTATGCTAACGTTGCTTTCCTTTATGCTATCATTGCTTTCCTTTATGCTATCATTGCTTTCCTTTATGCTATCATTACTTTCCTTTATGCTATCATTGCTTTCCTTTATGCTATCATTGCTTTCCTTTATGCTATCATTGCTTTCCTTTATGCTATCATTGCTTTCCTTTATGCTAACGTTGCTTTCCTTTATGCTATCATTGCTTTCTTTATGCTATCATTGCTTTCCTTTATGCTATCATTGCTTTCCTTTATGCTAACGTTGCTTTCTTTATGCTATCATTACTTTCCTTTATGCTAACGTTGCTTTCCTTTATGCTATCATTGCTTTCCTTTATGCTATCATTGCTTTCCTTTATGCTATCATTGCTTTCTTTATGCTATCATTGCTTTCCTTTATGCTATCATTGCTTTCCTTTATGCTAACGTTGCTTTCTTTATGCTATCATTACTTTCCTTTATGCTAACGTTGCTTTCCTTTATGCTATCATTGCTTTCCTTTATGCTATCATTGCTTTCCTTTATGCTAACGTTGCTTTCTTTATGCTATCATTACTTTCCTTTATGCTAACGTTGCTTTCCTTTATGCTAACGTTGCTTTCCTTTATGCTAACGTTGCTTTCCTTTATGCTAACGTTGCTTTCCTTTATGCTATCATTGCTTTCCTTTATGCTATCATTGCTTTCCTTTATGCTAACGTTGCTTTCTTTATGCTATCATTGCTTTCCTTTATGCTATCATTGCTTTCCTTTATGCTAACGTTGCTTTCTTTATGCTATCATTACTTTCCTTTATGCTAACGTTGCTTTCCTTATGCCATCATTATTTTCCTTTATGCTAACGTTGCTTTCTTTATGCTATCATTACTTTCCTTTATGCTAACGTTGCTTTCCTTTATGCTAACGTTGCTTTCCTTTATGGCTAACATTTCTTTCTTTATGCTATCATTGCTTTCCTTTATGCTATCATTGCTTTCCTTATGCTATCATTACTTTCCTTTATGCTAACGTTGCTTTCCTTTATGCTAACGTTGCTTTCCTTATGCTATCATTACTTTCCTTTATGCTAACGTTGCTTTCTTTATGCTATCATTACTTTCCTTTATGGCTAACATTTCTTTCTTTATGCTATCATTGCTTTCCTTTATGCTATCATTGCTTTCCTTTATGCTATCATTGCTTTCCTTTATGCTAATGTTGCTTTCTTTATGCTATCATTACTTTCCTTTATGCTAACGTTGCTTTCCTTTATGCTAACGTTGCTTTCCTTTATGCCATCATTGCTTTCCTTTATGCTATCATTACTTTCCTTTATGCCATCATTGCTTTCCTTTATGCTATCATTACTTTCCTTTATGCTATCATTACTTTCCTTTATGCTAACGTTGCTTTCCTTTATGCTAACGTTGCTTTCCTTTATGACTAACATTTCTTTCTTTATGCTATCATTACTTTGTTTAATGCTAACATTACCTTTTCATGCCTAATGTACTGTAGTTATTTTAATGCTATCCTAACTGTTTTCATGCTATCCTACTTCATTACCCTTACAATACTCTTTTTATTTTAACGTTAGCCTACTTTTGTTAGCATTAACCTTCACAGGGATGGAGAAAGAACTCGGGGAGGCAGCAAAAGGAAGTTAGCATTCCCAAAGCTAAAAACAGCAGCCAGAAAACAGCCGAAACATCACAAAAAAATCCAATATATGTCCTCAGTTGGTTTTGTTTCATCAGCAGCAGATACAGTTTTACGGTATTTAGCTAGGTAGCTAACTGTAGCAGCTATCTTAGTCGTAAACAACGCTGCCCCAGGCCACAACTCCATTTAGCTTCACCGTGGCCAAAGAGGTCAGTGGTTAAACGTTTTAAGGTCCAGGAAAATGTAAATAATTCATTTTTGACCTGACGCCTGACCTGAAATATAACCTGTTCCTTCTTCTTATTCTTTAAGTGGACATGACTGAGCAGGAAGAGTGACGCTAACTGGCCGTCCTTGTCTTCCAGGCGTCTAAGAACAAGAAATCGTGCCTTAAAAGATTGTGTTTTAATGTCAGAGCTTCTTATTTCCTGTTCCCATCTCGTCTGTTACGTGCTATATTATTATTTTCTGGTATTCTTTTGTTTATCACCGAGGCATTATGTTTGACAGCGTCATCGTGTTAGGACATGTTTCAGCACACACAGCAGCACTGAGGGTGAGGCGGTGTGTGTTGCAGGAGAAATTAGTATAGAAACGAGCTTCTGTTAAACCGTGATCTATGTTTAAACACACACACGAGTTTCAGCGACAGTCAGCAGGAAATGCTGACTGTCGAAATCAAAGACAGAAACCCCCCAGGCAACCCATTTGAGAACATTTAACGAAGACGGAAGTCAGAGAGTCTTTTTAGTCATTTCCTTTTTACTCGTTTTATCTCTTTTAGTTTCCATGGTGCTACAGATAGCAGAGCACACACACACACACACACACACACACACACACACACACACACACACACACACACACACACACACACACACACACACACACACACACACACACACACACACACACACACACACACACACACACACACACACACACACACACACACACACACACACACACACACACACACACAGGCCTTGAATAAACCCATTCAGCCTCCTTCTTCACACATTTTACTATGAGATTACCGTACCGACTGTCAAGGCCTCAAGAAATCAACTAATGACGATCCAAGTATTTCATATCCTGTTTTTTTAAACCATCGTTTCACTTATTTCACTCTGGTACTTCGACTTTCACTCAAGTACAAGATCTGAGTACTTCTACTTTTACTCAAGAACAACATCTGAGTACTTCTACTTTTACTCAAGTACAAGATCTGAGTACTTCTACTTTTATTTAAGTACAAGATCTGAGTACTTCTACTTTTACTCAAGAACAAGATCTGAGTACTTCTACTTTTACTCAAGAACAAGATCTGAGTACTTCTACTTTTATTTAAGTACAAGATCTGAGTACTTCTACTTTTACTCAAGTACAAGATCTGAGTACTTCTACTTTTACTCAAGAACAAGATCTGAGTACTTCTACTTTTACTCAAGTACAAGACCTGAGTACTTCTCTCACCTCTGAGAATACCTTCGTTCAACAAGTAACATGGAACTCTCTTAACTCTTAAACTCTATACTTGCATTACTTCTCTACTTCTTCAGCTATGTTTCAGAAATAATTATTATCATGTTATATGAATAATAATATTCTGTAATTCCTAAATGCCAAAAGAAAGTATATCAATGTAGCTGAGACATCACCCCTGGGGTGGATCAACAGGTGTCATGTGACCTCACAGTGGGTGAACGTTGCTCTGATCACGGGTCTATTGTCCTTTGACACAGTCATGGCTCAGCATGTATCCATTGAAACTGGATGTATACTCAGCTTCAGAGACGTTGCTTTCTGTATGAAAAAGACTCAGAAGGCTCTTTGACTTGTTCATTGCAAGTATTTCCTGCACACATCAACCCAGCTCTAGCCTGCCTTCATCAGCTTCCAGTCATACACATATTCATTTATAGATACTAATAATAATAATGAGACACTAGGGCTGCTCGATTATGGCAAAAATCATAATCTCGATTATTTGGGTCAATAATTGATATCACGATTATTAAAAACGATTATCCATTTACTTTGAAAACATCAATTTATTGGAGAATTTTTTTTGAACAGTATGTTTTTAACAGTTGATTACCCTGAACTTTAAGTATAATTCAACTGAAAAACTAATTTAAAAAAAGTCATAATAAAAAAATAATCGTTTTATTTCGATTACGTTGTTTTTGTAATCGTTGCAAGCCATAATCGTAATCACGATAAAAATACGATTAATTGAGCAGCCCTATAGGACACATGGCCTTGCAAATATAGCAGAGTAGTTGAGGCCTTTGTAGCTGTAGGCGACTCCAATCACCTGATCCAGGACTTTGATCTGTTCCCTATTTCACATCCAGAGGCTACCCATCGTTCTTGGTCTTCCTCGTTCTATCAGATCAACTGAATCAATGCATAGCTTCAAACGGCAGCTAATAAACCAATGTCTATAAGTGAGCCTTACAAACATGATCTAGTTGATGTGGCAGCACTGAAACAAGCTGTAGTCAAAACGTATGACCTCCTTATAAAGTTGTTAAAGGTGTTTCTGGGCACCAAGTCAAGAGGAAACACCTGGTTCTTTAGCAGCTACATGCTCCAGTATGTTCACAAGCTAGTTGTTTTTTTTGGGGAAGTGAAACAAAGCGGCACAGTTTCAGGCTTCAAAACCAAAACAAAGTGCTTAAAGACACTAAAGCACCTCAAACACCAGAGGAGAAATGCAGATTTGGGTGATGCGTTATTACAATAGGCGCGTTCACACCAAGTACTTTTTACCACAAAGGTTCCTGAGAACTACGATTTAGTTGCGTTCACACCAAAAAGTCCCAGGAACTAAATTAGTTCTCGAGAACCTTTTTTACCCCCTTTTCAGTCCCTGCTAGAGAGCAGGGACTTTCGTGGGAGAAAAAGGTTCCTGTGTCTGATTGGCTGGGCGGATTACAAACCACGCCCCGTAAAACTCTGAAGAACGTTTGTGAAGCCGCCATTTTATTATCCTCGCATTGCATTATTAGCATTAGCCCAGCGCAGAAACGCAGAGAGACTAACTTATGGCAACACAAAATAAAACATGGGAGCGGTGGAGATGAAGAGGTGTCGGCGTTCTGGCGATTTACTCTGAAGGCTTCAGTAGAAGCTGCTGGGAGTCCCAGCAGCTTCTACTGAAGCCTTCCCCAACTCCGGGGACTTCCGGCCGGGGACTTTGGGCGGCAGTATACGCCGTGAAGTGGTTTGCGGCCTGCCAGTAAACCCAAAGCAGAAGAAGAAGAAGTGACGTCAGCGGCTTCATTTGCCTAATCCTCCCTCAGGGACTTATTCCGGTGTGAACGTGATCTGTACTTAGTTCATGAGAACTAAAGAGTTCTCAGGAACCTCTGTGGGAAAAGTACTTGGTGTGAACGCGCCTAATATGTTTGACCTTGCTTGGCCTTTCCTTTCAATGCCACCATCGGTCACCATCTCATATATAAAAACCAAATTTTGCAATAAAAATCAAGACGTGTCATGATCCCCAGAGGATATGTGAGCCGTTTACATTATTAAGTAGAAGGAGAGCGCAGATCTATGCCATCCTGCTAAAGACAGACACACACACCGAACCCAAGACACCGAAAGCGTTTTTTGAACTCGTCATACACTTTCACATTGTGATGAGTCTACAGCCAATGAGGAAGTGCCTCATGGAGTTCCTCTTCCCAGTAACGGCTCCAATAACAACTGACGAACTATGAAACTTCCCAACTAACAGATGCAATATATTCTCTTGTAGGAGCCACAGCTCTTTTGGAATGTCCTCCTCCAACATGAGAGTAACATGATAACAAAGGTATCCCAACTGTAGCTGTGAACATGACAGGATGTGTGATTACCTAGAAGAGCATCAGGACTGTTTGAGGCAGATGATAGCTCTGTGATTAACATGATGATTCAGCCTCTATGGAGAGAGACATCAAGCATGCTCATTTCTGACGTGGAGCTAATCTGAAGTAAACATTGAATACTGCTTTCTATTCCTCCATCTTGTGACTGTGTAACTCCCTCTCTTGGATATCAGCATGTGAAGGACACTGCTCAGGAACTAGTTGATGCTCTGTATGTGATGACTCCTTCCATTCTGGAGAGGATCACAGATACAAGGATCCTGAGGTTGAAGATCAGCCGTGATTACTAATATAACCTTTTAAGTATTCAGAAAAAGTCAGAATTATGAGATTTTTGAGAAAAAGTCAGATTTCTTTTGAAAAAACAGAATTTTGAGAAAAAGTCAGGATTTTGAGTTTTTTTTCGAAAAATACAGATTTTTGAGGAAAAAGTCAGAATTTTGAGGAAAAGTCCACATTTTTTGAAAAAGTCTGCATTTTTTGAAAAAGTGCATTTTTAGATTTTGAGAAAAATACCAACAAATTCTTTTTTTTGTTTCGACTACTTCCATTCTTGAGAGGATCATAAACACATGGATCCTGAGATTGAAGCTCAAGCTGGTGACGAGAGACACAAACCAAGTAAAAGGAAGTCCATCCGACTCACCTTGATTGGCCCAACGCTGAACTGGATCTTCCGATTGGCCGGCGGAGGCTCCTCCTCCTCAGGAAGTCCCTGGATCTCTGAGCAGCTGCTCTCCTTCTGATAATCCTCCTCTTCCTCCTCTTCCTCCTCATCTTCCTCGTCCTCCTCATCGTCCAGCTGACTTCCCCCAGAGTCCTCCTCTCCGATCCCACTGTACGCACTGATATCCACCAAATCGCCCTCGGAGTAATCCTCCTTCCTCGAACCATCCTCATCCTCTTCCTCTTCCTCTCCTCTTCTGTCAGAGTCCTTTCCTCGTTCCTCCGGGGAAGAGGAAGAGGAACCAGGAGGATCTTTTTCTCCATTTTCCAAAGAGGCATGAACGTCGGCCTGAACCAGCCTGCATCCGTCCTGCTCGTCAGTTTTTGGATCCTGACCCGGAGGAGTCATTGTACTCGAACCCCGAGCTTCAGTCGCTATCGGCTGGACTTCCAACTCCCCTTTGACCTCTGAAGAAGACGAGGAGGAGGAGGGGGAGGAAGAGGAGGAGGAAGAGCAAGTAGTCTTTTTTTCTCCTGACTGTCCAAACCCTTCCTTGTCTTCGCCGGATATCAATTCAGATGAGCTGTTTTGTAGACAGTCTGCCGCCAATTCTGGTAGTTTTGCTGCCTTGGTGCTCATTTCTCCTTCTGTCGCGTCCTTCTGGTTCTCCTTACTGGGAGGTGGCACCTTCGTCTGAAAGAGAATCAGAATCAGAGTGTCATCAGCATAATAACGTTTCAAAATGAATGCACATAGAAAAACAAAAAGTGCAGGACCCAAATATGAGCCCTGGGGAACACCGCATTTAATTGTTTAGCTCTTAGATTATTTTTCCTTCACATAAAGCACAAGCTCTAACAGATTAACCCAATTTAAAAGCATGTTTTGTGTTCAGCACACTCTTCTCACCTTCCTCCCGGTCGCCTCCCCTCTCGCTGGAGGTGGTTTGGGTTTTGGCGGTAAAACAGGACCCGGCCGACGTTGGGCGACATTGTTCTGCGGGGGGTCGGTCTTCTCGGTCTTCTCGGTCTTCTCTGTCTTCTCTGTCTTCTCGAACTTGGCGCTGAGCTGACTAACGGTCGGACTGACGGCATCCCCGACTGAAGCTGAAGCAACGGGAAGAACGTCAGGAGCAGGGATAGAATCAGGAATAGAATCAGGAATAGGAGCTGGAATAGGAGGTGGAGCAGGAACTGAAGCTGGGGGGTCGTCCAGCCGGTCCAAAGCCTCCGTGGATCCGTTAAATCGAGCCACGACATCCAGACGGCTGTCCTGGAAGCCCGATGCTCTCTCCTTCTTCAGCAAGATCCGGTTTGTGGCAGCTTGCTTCTCCTGGGAGGAAACAAAACCAGAAGCATTAACCTCCCAAAGTCACATTTCAGACTTGATCTGACTGTAGCGGCTCAATTTCCAGTTCAGTTTGAGTCGCCGAGAGGCTGAGCTTGGCTATGAGCTGCGACGCGTTTTCAATGAGAAAGTCCATACTGAAGTAAGATAGTCTGACGATATTTAATAAACAAAATCTAAACATAATAACTATAGGGACAAAGACGACAACACAAGCTCACCCTCTGTCATCCGCACTCAACATGAAACAGGTGACCTATATACACAAACCACACCCATGTGACAATTACCGGAAGTGCTCAACAAATACAAATAAAAGTGATGTAAACAAATAATAGTAATACAAATAATGAACTCAGGCTAAGTAGCATTTGGCACCTACGCTGACCATTGAAGTATTATCGTATCATATCGTTTCATATCGTATCAAACCAAGATTGGAAGGTTTTAAGATTCAAAGGTTTTATTGTCATATGCACTTAGTGTAGAAATGGCTCCAGTAGGATCTCTCCATGTGATTATTGATTATCCACATCAGGACTCTGAAGTTCGCCTAACCGTAACCTCAAACCGATCAAAGCAGGATCGTAACGGGAAAATCTGGATCCTAGGCCTGATTACAAACTGTCCACACACTGTTTTCACAATAACTTTTACCGGCACACATACATGTAAATATATTTAATATGTATATATAACTGTATATAATTGTATCTTTAATTGTATTAATCTTTAATCTTGTGTGAATCTGTGCTGTCCTGTTTTTCAATTTCACCCTGTTGCTGTTTAAACTACTGAATTTCCCCACAGGGATTAATAAAGCTCCATCTTATCTTATCTTATGCACAGATTTCGACTCATGCTTGATAAATGTATCTGTCGGCGTGAATTAGGGCTGCACGATATATCGTGTCGTGACGATAATCGCGATATGCGCATGCGCGACATTCACATCGCGTGGACGATTCTTTAAAAAAAAAGATTACAACATTTCTTTTACAATTTCTTTTTAGGACGTGCGATATTAAGTAGGCAAATTAACTCAAACACGTCATGTTACAATTATTTTGCTGCTTGCTACAAAAGGAAAACTTGCGCGGCTCTCATGTCAGGGATACTTGAGTGAGCAAACCACCAATCACAATCAAATCTCCAAAACAAACGGACTCGGTGATTAAAGGTAGAAACACTGAATAAAGTCGTTTCATGTGTTTCTCCAGGGCAGTTCGGCGCTGCTAACCGAGCTAGCTCAGCTTGTTGCTCTGATAACTTTAGATCCAGACGTCCGTGACTAAAATCCTTGATCCGGTTAAATATAGTCACAAAAATACCAATTGTATCATTAAAGTTCAAGAAAGGATGGTCTTTTCTTCAATTCCTGTATGTTTTCATATCGCAATATATATGGCATGGAAAAAAATCGCAATATCAGTTTTTTCCAATATTGTGCAGCCGTAGCGTGAATTGTCCCCAACAAATCCGGCAGTCGACACCACTTGTTAGGAACCGCCTTTTTTAAATCCACCAGTGGGGGGTATTTAATCTCTTCAGCTTGTGTTAACCACAGACCTTATTTTAGGCTAACAACCAATAACACATCCAGAAAACCGTTGACTTGCAGACCAGGGAACAGGAAGTGATACAATTACCAGTTTCACCGTTTTAGCACTCATTCCTGCACCACTCTCTAGTACAGTCAGTCAGATGGTCTTGAATTGAACACAAATACTCTTCTCACCTGTAGAGTCCGCTGCTCGAAGATCCTCCTGGTCTCCTGGAGTTTGGAGAACCCCCCCGCCTCTGCGCCGGGTTTAGAGTCGAAGCGGTTGACCCTCTCTGAAACCACAGCTCCCAGTTTGAGCAGAGCGCTGTGGTCCACGTTCTCGTTCAGGCTGGAGGCCCTCGGTAAGGACAGCTTCACCGTCTGATCTGAAGACAGGAGACAGGAGGGTTAACAGGGACCAAGGACAAGACAGAGAAGAAATAAATCCCAGTGTAACTCGGTTATATTGACGATTGGTTTTGACCATCTTTTGTAATGGTGTAGATAATATTATACTCAAGAAAACAGCTGAGATTTGGGAACATTAGGAGCTTTTCATGTCTTTAAAAGTGACAACAAACCCCACTTAATGGAGAAGTGAGGGGTAAAATAGAACTTTGATCCACGATACTACCCATAGTTTCTCCAAATTAGGTTGTTTAAACAATCCGACTGACTTCAAAAAGCAAAAGACTATTTCCATTTCCTTCTTAGTGAATTAAATGTTCTTAATATGCATGTCTTTGTCTCTCCTTGTAACCACAACTACATCACATGTCAGCAATGTGTGGACTGGTCCTCTCCCTTTAGTTAATTAATGTGAAGTTATAAACTTATTCTACCTCAGTGTTCTTAAAGTTGATTTCATAAAGCTCAGGTACAGTCAGACCCGGCGGCAGACATACGTCTCTGGGCGGGCATTTGATTTACCAGGGCGGGCCCACCCCACCACGAAACTTACATTTCCCGGGAAATCTCGAGATTTGTCAAGGGGGGGGGTTTAGGTTGCCATAAGGCTGTTGACGGTCTTATTATAGGCTACATCCATTGGTTGGTTTTGTGGCACATTTGTAACGCTGTGCCAACTTGGGCAAGCACGCAGGGTGGAGAGGTGGAGTGAGGTTGAGCGATGGAGAGAAAGGGAGAGAGAGAGAGATTGAGCGAGGCAGAGAGCATGTGCAGCGGTCTGCTTGCGCACAGAGCAGGAGTTTGTGAGAGAGCCGGTTTGAGTGTCAATTTCTCTTCAAAATATAATTGATTGCCAGCCTCCCTTGTAACTGATGTCTTCTAATGTGCCTGCATCTGGTGCTGAGTTGCCATATTCCTTTCATGAACCACTTCCTGATATCCATTGTTGCAGATAAATATAAATGATAATAGCCAAACTAATAGCAAGAGTAAACTGACAGGCTGCTGTGCCGCATCTCACTCAAAAACCCACACGACTCAACCCAGCGAAATACCAGTCTCGCGCGCAGCCTTTCATTCAGAATTTCATAGCAAAATAAAAAAAATGCTATTAAACTAATCTTTCAACATAGTTTAAAACAAAAATAAATATTAGGACAAAGCCCTACAAATAGCCTAACAACAATAAACAGAATCAGTGGCGGCTCCAGAGTGTTTGTGTTGGGTAATCTATGGTAGGGCTAACCCATACAGTGGGGGGGCTCGAGTCAGTATTTGCAATGTAATCACATACACGCTCCCCTTGACAGTGAAACGCCACGCGTGAGGTTTAGATTATTTCCCTGTCTCAATCCAAATGGAACTGTATGAAATAAAAAGGCACATTTGTCTTGTAGTAAATAAAAAGGGCGACCTGGAGCCAATCCTGCAATTTCCCCACAGGTGAAAGAGTTGACATGCTGAAAACCCAACCCCTGCAGGGGGTCTGGGGGATTCTCCCAGGAGATCTTTTGAAATACTAACATAAAATACACATTCTGGTACTCTCTTGAGAAGAGAAATAAATACATCTATTACTACACGACATATTAAAAAAATGAATGCCATTTTAGTTTTGTGTTACTTAGTTCTGAAAGCTGAACCTGCTGCTCCTCATTGAAGAGAGAAGAGGAAGAGGCTGTGAGTTACTTTACATTGTGGATAAGGGTGGATAGCCCCCATTGTTCTGTGTGTCAAAATGAAAGACAGCCCACTCACCTATCAATCATCAAACCGTGGGGTCTCATTTCATTACGTGTTGATTTCTATCAACACGTAATGTTGTATCGATGTATAGAGAGATGTACTACAGCAAAAGTATTCTCCGTCGGGACTTCCTGCAACAACACCACGCCGTTATCTTGATTCTGATTGGCCAGAAGACATTATCAAAGATGTTCTATTGAGAAGACGATCACTACGTGACAAAAGTTTTCAAACCGTTTCTGGTCTTCGGTATTTCCAGACAAGTGGCTTCTGAAATCAATCTGACTAACTGCTGTCTGTGCAATTTACTCCGCGCGAGTTGACGGACTTTATTTAGCTAACTTTAAAATCATTTTTCATGGTGGGGCTAAGCCATTTCTTGGTATGGCTGTAGCCTACCCCAGTATACCCTGGCGCCGCCACTGAACATAATAATAAAACAATTAAAATGTGGTATTCAGCCCTGATTAAAACAGCGGGCCCAAATCCTGGAAGGGCGGGCCCGGCCCCATGGGGCCCGCCAATGACGCCGGGTCTGGGTACAGTGGGTATTATCTGTTGTCCATTCTCTGTACAATATAACTACAATACACAGAATGGGCTGCTATAATAATAAAGATTGGCTGAAATGACATCACTAACGGTGCGTCCACACGGCTCCGTCGCGTTGAAGCTTGCCGGTGGGCGTGTCTGGCGCTCTCTTGACGTGTGTTATGGCAATTATGGTATTAAAGCTTAATACAGTGTAATCCTAATGAAGCGTAACTGTTCACTAAGTGGTATCCTGGGAATGGCTTATAACTGGATGTGTGATAACAGATGTGTTCACGAAGGGTTTTATGAAACTACAGGAAGGAAAGGAAGCAAATGTGTTCTAGGGGAGAAGCTGCGACACCCACTTGTTCTCTGTAGGGTGTGAGTTTTGCTTATTGTGATCCACCTGGACCCAAATGTTGTTGTCATGTAAATGAGCTTTGATGTTTCCCTATGAGAGTCTGTTACGGCCCGTCCACACAGCGGCGTGCGTTGACGCTTGCCGGCGGGCGTGTCTGACACTCGACCAACAACCAATCACATGAATATCCCGCCCCTGACACACAAGCAAGCGGTTTGATTGGCTAGAGCAGGGGTGCCCAACCAGTCGATCCCCGCGACCGGTCGATCGCGAGATGTGTCTAAAAATAGAACAACAATATTCTGTTTTCTCGTTAATGTCCTGTAACTTAATCTTCCTGTGCCAGAATAATGCACTTGAACGCATCAAAGCTTTGTGATTGGCCGGCGTGACCCCATGTGTCGGGGCGTGGCTAGTGGGCAGTGCACTAATTCGCTAACGTTGTCCGTGTCAACAACAGGAGTGACAGTCCGCACACACACAAGACCGCAATTATGACAGAAGCAAAACATATATAATTTTAACTCCGAGTGGGAGGATGATTACTTTTGTATCTATTCCAATTTAAAGTCCATCTGTCTCTCATCTGTCTCTCATCTGTCTCTCATCTGTCTCTCATCTGTCTCTCATCTGTCTCTCATCTGTCTCTCATCTGCAATGCGAGCGTGGCTTTATCGAAGAAGGGTAATTTAGGAGCGGCATTTCAAAACAGTGCACAAACGCTACGAGACGGAATTCCCTCCTAATTCTGCCCTACGCTCCAAAAGGGGAGGGGCCTGAAAGGACAGCTAAATGCACAGCAGTCCATTTTCACCAGGCCCAACAACAAGAGCAAGGATGCTCCAGAGCATCTTATCGTGTCAGTCACGTTCCAGAGAAACACATGAAGTCTTTCAAAGACGGCGAAGTTGTGAAAGAAGCATTCCTGGAGGCTGCCAACGCGCTTTTTTGGGGACAGTAAAAATAACAGAAGCATTTCAACAGGTTTTTGATATAATACAACCAAAGTTAGATACCGTTATTAATCAGCTGTAAGTTTTAGTTTGTTTGAACTTATTCATTATAATTATTGTACAAAATGGTATAAGAATGCAAACTTAAATTGATTATAGTCTATCATCAATTCAGGTTAAGAAGCTAGTGTTGCTTGCATCCTATTTTAAAGGCATTTCTTTTTATAATCTACTAAAATGCAACAAAAAAAGGGTTTGATTCTATTAATGTTGTTTTTTTTATTGCACTTTAGCAGCAGATTCCTGAGTAGCTTCAGATCTGAGTTGTCTTATTAGTAAGCCTAATTTTAATGGCAAAGAAAGGGTTCAGAGTCTTTTCTTTTTCCCTATGTCATATGTGGCAACACTGTTCAATGTTTCTTCAAACATTACCCACTGTAGTGACGTGTGAATAAACTCCAACTCTGTATCAACAACACTGTTGTGTAACTTCAGTTAAATACTTGTATGTGTGTAGATTAGAAAGAGGTAAGATAAAGGATCTGCAGTATTTTATGAAGTATTATTCGTACAAAGGTCAGTTTTATACAAGTAGAAGTGTGTATTTACCTGGTAGGCTGTCAGTAACTACGCCTCTATTGGGACTGCTAGATCTCGGCAGACTGGCAACTTTAAAAGTAGCTCTCGGTTCAAAAAAGGTTGGGCACCCCTGGGCTAGAGCTTGTACTGGCATATGATTCGATTGGCTGACGCCTCCGTCGAGGCGTCAAAAGTTGAACATTGCTCAACTTTTGAAGCCAGCAACGCTCCACGTCGCTTCCCAAAATGCAGTTCGGCTAAAAGTGACGTCACCCCATTCAAAGTGAATGGGCAGAAGCGTTGGAAGCTTCAACGCACGCCGCTGTGTGGACGGGCCGTCACACTCAGAAGGAGTCGTCATGCTTGCAAGCATTAAAAGAAAAGATCTTAAAAGACTTTATATCGATATTGTGTTTCTTTGCATATTTGTCTCATCATCACTCGAGACCAGTGTTTCATACCAAGGACCACTTAACCAATAAAAAAACACTCGCGGACCACACTTTGAGAAGCACTGCTCTAGACAGCAGCTGATTTGAAGTTGCTAGGACACGTGACTCACCCATCATTATGGTGAAGTTAAATGATACAGTGAATCTCGCTCAGTGATCAGCGTCTGTTGTCCACTAAGTTACTGTTATACACAGAATGAGCTGCTATAATAATAAAGATGGGCTGAAATGACTTTTGTGAAAATCCTCCACAAACTGAACCCTCTTCAGAAAATCCTCCACTAAAGTCTAACTCTTGACGTGACTCACCAATCATTTTGTCGCCCTCCTCCTCGTCTCCAGGCGACTGCATCTGCATGAACATGTTCTTGATGCGGTGGACGTTGGACCCGTAGCTCCTGCCCCTGCCGGTGGGCCGGGGCAGCGGAGTCGGTTTGGAGCCCGTCGCTCCGTTAGCGGCATTGTTCAGGTGATCCGTGGCCTTCTTCAGCGCCGCCAGCCCCGCCTCGTAGGCGTTCCTGTGCGGCGAGGGGCTCCTCATGCTGGAGGTCCCGCCGCTGGAGGGCCCGTTCCCCCCCGACGGTTCAGTCTTCATCATGTTTGGTCGATCAGATGCCCCCCGGTGAACAGCAGCTGAGCAGCGAGGAGGACGGCAGCATCCTGCAGCTGGTTCACTTTCTCCTGCTGACAATCAGAGACAGATATTTGTTTATTGCACACATGGCAGTTCTTTTAAAACAACACATGTACACTTATACTGGTGTTTGATTTTATAGCGCATGGTGGAAAGGAGCGGGGAGAAGAACATGTTATTGGACCTTCTTAAAGAAAACAACAACAACAAATGAAATAACCATAAAAAGTCAAATAAAAGCAATATTCTTTCAGTCACAGTTGCTTACAAGTACCGAAACATAAAACCAGAACACAATCAAAAGTCAACTTCAAACTGTCTATTTACACTTTCTTTATACATTTTCTTAAACATAACAATTTTCTTACAGCCCTTTAAATCATTCGGTAAATGATTCCACTTCTCCAAGAGACACACATCTGCTTTAAAGTAACCACAACGTACGAGATGCTTAACATTTCATTTCCTCCTATGATGTGATTAATAATGATATCTAATCAACATTTTAAACGGCATTGTTGAATACTCGATGCTGATTGGTCAATTTGGACATTCCCCCCCCCCTCGCCTATCAGAAAAATTAGAGTAGTAGTCCCGTGAAACTTTAACGGCACCATCCCTAATCCTTATATCACATTACATTAAGATATCATAATGTTTTTGAGGTGGATGAAAAGTCAGTGTCAGTGTGTGCAAAGCAAAATAAGGAGCAATGCAGTGGGGATTGAACCAGTGCTGCCTGATCCAAAGACCAGCGCACTACGCCACTGAGCCACCGCCTCCTTTACTGTCTATAAGCAGAAAAAGACCAGTCGATGGACATCATATAACAGATATAACACAGTGTCTCGTTGCCCTCCTGTCTCTCTGTGGGAGCTGTGAGGATAATCCCATTAAGACGCTGACGCATGGGAGCTCTGTGTGTGTGTGTGTGTGTGTGTGTGTGTGTGTGTGTGTGTGTGTGTGTGTGTGTGTGTGTGTGTGTGTGTGTGTGTGTGTGTGTGTGCCGCTCTCCTATGATCACATTATTATGATCTGGCTGTGAACATGACCTCTGTCCGGTCTGAGCGACGGTTTCATCGAGGGTTCAAACTAAAGGGTTTCTGTTAGAAGGTCTTCAACAGACTGTGACCAGAACATCTGATATCGCCAATTAACAACAATGTGTTGAAGATGTTTGAGTCACATGTTGATCCTGACAGAATTCAAAAATAGAAATGGAAATGAACTTATCGGGGTAAGAGTTAAGAATGTAAGGACGCAACTCAAGCCAAACATGACTAACAATTTCTTATAAAAAAACATGGAAAATCTAACTAACAAAGAAAGTGCAGATATTTCACTTCAAGCACGATCACACCATAATAAGTGCTGGTGAATCAGATGCAATGCCTTCATTCACTATTTAATGCTTTTTGGGGTTTTCTGCAAGAGGAGGGGAGATGCTGCCTTCAGGGACCAACACAGAAATACCACATCCCAGCTCCACTGCTCTCATCGATGACACAACAACCAACGAGACACAATCACTGTGAGGACGTTAGCATTAGCACGTTAGCCTACACAACCAAACAAACAAGCTCGACCTGCAGAAAATATATCAACAAGAAACTCACTCAGAAAGTGGAACACAAGGATCCAGCTGTTTGCAACCATAGAGGATTTAATGTGTTTTCTCATGGTTACCTAATCGAATGTGACACATCTTATCACACTGTGGGCTTCGTGAGAAAACTCACAGCTATCACAAAGAGACAGAGAGTACTGCCTTTAGTACACAAAACAATCTGAAGTACTATTATATATATATATATATATATATCTGACAGCCTTGTTATTTAATATTTCCACATTATGCTACCGTGTACTTCTACCCCACTACAGTTCAGAGCTACATGGTGTACTTTCCTCCACTACATGTATTTAGTACCTTTAGTTACTTCACAGATGAATGATGTGAAATCTAACCAAGTGTTGAATCAGACTTTAGTTCCACCTGGAGTAAATCCACCAGCTACCCTGCAGTCTACAAAGCCATTCAGACTAGCTGCACCTTCACCAGCTTTGAGAACACTTTCATGATCAATCATTATAAAACATATCATATATATTATTCTGAAATGGACCAATCTGCACAACGACTACTTTTACTGTCTTTCACTATATTTTGATGAGAATACTTTTCTACTTTCCCTTGAGGAACATTTTGAATGCAGGACTTTTACTGTAACAGAGTATTCCTACACTCTGGTACTTCTACTTTTACTCAAGTACAAGATCTGAGTACTTCTACTTTTACTCAAGTACAAGATCTGAGTACTTCTACTTTTACTCAAGATCTGAGTACTTCCACTTTCACTCAAGTACAAGATCTGAGTACTTCTACTTTCACTCAAGATCTGAGTACTTCTACTTTTACTCAAGAACAAGATCTGAGTACTTCTACTTTTACTCAAGTACAAGATCTGAGTACTTCTACTTCTACTCAAGTACAAAACCTGAGTACTTCTACTTTTACTCAAGAACAAGATCTGAGTACTTCTACTTTTACTCAAGTACAAGACCTGAGTACTTCTACTTTTACTCAAGTACAAGATCAGAGTACTTCTACTTTTACTCAAGTACAAGATCTGTGTACTTCTACTTTTACTCAAGTACAAGATCTGAGTACTTTTACTTGCACTGAAGTACACCTCTGCTTATATATGGTGATATGCACATGTTATACTGATAATAGATATATATATATATATAAATATATATATATATGATACAATGTGGACATTTCTATTTTTAATTGGATATTTTTACTTTCTTTTTATGCTTTTTTAATATTATGATTTATTTTGTACTTTTTGTTGCAAAGTTACTTTGCTCTTTATTTGATATTGTATTTGGACTTTCATTGCAGCCTTTTGACACTGTGTGTAAACACGTGTTCCTGTTCTCCACTCAGGGTGGAACCTCCACAGGAACACGTGTTCCTGTTCTCCACTCAGGGTGGAACCTCCACAGGAACACGTGTTCCTGTTCTCCACTCAGGGTGGAACCTCCACAGGAACACGTGTTCCTGTTCTCCACTCAGGGTGGAACCTCCACAGGAACACGTGTTCCTGTTCTCCACTCAGGGTGGAACCTCCACAGGAACACGTGTTCCTGTTCTCCACTCAGGGTGGAACCTCCACAGGAACACGTGTTCCTGTTCTCCACTCAGGGTGGAACCTCCACAGGAACACGTGTTCCTGTTCTCCACTCAGGGTGGAACCTCCACAGGAACACGTGTTCCTGTTCTCCACTCAGGGTGGAACCTCCACAGGAACACGTGTTCCTGTTCTCCACTCAGGGTGGAACCTCCACAGGAACACGTGTTCCTGTTCTCCACTCAGGGTGGAACCTCCACAGGAACACGTGTTCCTGTTCTCCATTCAGGGTGGAACCTCCACAGGAACACGTGTTCCTGTTCTCCATTCAGGGTGGAACCTCCACAGGAACACGTGTTCCTGTTCTCCACTCAGGGTGGAACCTCCACAGGAACACGTGTTCCTGTTCTCCACTCAGGGTGGAACCTCCACAGGAACACGTGTTCCTGTTCTCCACTCAGGGTGGAACCTCCACAGGAACACGTGTTCCTGTTCTCCACTCAGGGTGGAACCTCCACAGGAACACAAACAGGATCCAACATGTCCTCCGTTCAGACTTCAGACGCATGTTGCAGCCAATTGTTGTGAAGTGTGTTGTTGCTGAGGACGTGTAGAAGTACTCAGATATTATACTAAAGGCATTAAATACATGTAGTGGAGGAAAAGTACACCATGTACATCTGAACTGTAGTGGAGTAGAAGTACACAGTAACATACTAAAAGTGAAATAAAATGTGAACTTAAATACATTTACTTGTTAGACGCTTTGGCCAAAAGTAGATGTACAAAATAGCATCAAATAGAAATACTCAAGTAATGTACAAGTACCTCAAACGTTTACTGAAGTACAGTACTGAGTAAATGTACTTAGTTACTTCCCACCTCTGTATATAAGGGATGTATAATGGTGAATTGCACAGCTTGTGAAGAGTGTGTTGTGAGTGTCAATTAAATAAAAACACTGTGATAATACCCATAATCCTTAGCGGTTTGGTGTTGCTTCCTGTCACTGAGTCTCGGTTTATACACAGCTCTTTAGCTGTCATGTTAAAGGACGAGACACAGAGTTAAAGAATAAGCTCTGTTATTACAACGTGTGAACTAATCTGACACGTCCTTTCCATCCATACTGATTCCTCTCCTCTGTAAGCAGATTGTGATGTGTGTGTGTGTGTGTGTGTGTTTATCTCCTTCCTCCTCCCACGAACACACACTGTCTCAGGTCAATACAATCTACAATAAAACCATCACCGCTCAACAAACGCCTGCCTACTCCAATCATCCTCAGCATATTAAAGTAAAACGCTATTGATTTAAATGTATTGATGGCCCCCACCTTCACTAAATACATAACAAATACAGAATACACAACAAACAGACCATCCAGCTGTGTTTTTATTATAGGTTTGAGGGATAAATTACCTTCATCGTGATATGCTGTATCACTGAGTGTGTGTGTGTGTGTGTGTGTGTGTGTGTGCTTTCTGCAGCCTCTGCACTGACATGGTGACATTCTGCACATTCAGACATGAGTGATAATAAGTCCTAAAGTCTCCATTCCTGCACAACATCTCTGCCTTGCTGTGTATGTACGTCACATGCAGTGTTTAACAGAAGGCACATTATGGTGGTAAATACAATGCCTCCATCTATTCACCCCACTATCCCTGCATCAGGCCTGGTGGCAGAAACACTGCTGGCGACAGAGAGGCTTTGTTGGCAAACTCGACATATGCTGCCCGCTCCGATCCTCCGTTAAACTAACATAATATTTTAATGAATCGTTGATTTTGGGGCATTTTAGTATTGTAAAAAAAACGTAACGTCTATTAGAATCAGTGTGAGCCACTTTTTAATTCGGCGTGTTTTTATTACACATATAAGCCTTTTTAAGATTTAAAAAGACCACTATTATGTGTTAAACGCGTGTTGCCCCCTCACGTCAAATACGGCTTAGCGGACGCCGACGTCCACTGTGTCTAGATTAAGATTCGGTTTCAATTATAATTGAACCGTTTTCTTATAAATCTATCGGACGCCGAATACAACATAAGACTTCAAGGTATCCAAATCAATCGTAATTTTCAAATGTAGACGTGTTACATTTAACTTCTAGGCATTTTAAGTTAAAATAGACATATTTCTAAGGGAGTTCTGCATCAGGTTGTTTTTGGAGACGGGAAAACGCGGCGTTGCTATTCCGGATGTGTTTCCCTGCTTTAAAATCATAACAACATTACAAAATACACACTTTCTTTTAAAATCATGAACCGTTTAAGTTGTCTGTGTTACAATAAGGTGTCTCCAGCCGGTTTAGGACCCGGGAGGAAAGGCCTCTGCTGGGTGTCTGTTGCTGCGTCGCTTCCTTCCTGCAGACTCCCCCCTTCTGCACAGACATATGATTTTACTTTAACCCGGGTTAGATGGATAAATGACCCGTGTTAGCCCCCCTAAAGCATGCTCAGGTTCCCCGGTAACAGTACCTTGTGTCCCGGTGTGTTCCGGTTAGGATCGGTGCAGGAGACGGTCCATTGTCCTGCTGCTGAACAGACTGAGCCTCTTCTGCTCCTCCCCCTAACATCTCCATCCTCTGCGTCCTTTCCCTCACTCAACCCTTCATACGTTATTAATGCATTTCATTTGTATTTAAATGTATATCTGTTTATGGTCATATATATTTTTTATTTGATGTTTTGATTGCACATTTTTTACTTTTTACATATATTCTGATTTTAATATTATTAATTATTTTATGATTTAATATTTAAAAAATATTACATATTGTATCTTTCGATTTTTAACTCGAAATGACAACATTTATTCAGTTTTCATTCCTTTTTATTGCACATTTTTAATTAAACTCATGTTTATATACACATACCTTAATTATATTTTATTTGTTGCACATTCCTACTTTCTTCTTGTGCTTATATATATATTTAATTTTATGTTTTTTATTCCAAATTTGTACTTATTTTAATGTTTTTATATTTAAAAAATGTCATTGTATGATTTTTTTTGACGTTTTAACTTTAACTTTAAAAATATAAATGATATTCTTATTTAAATTTTATCATATGTTCTATGATTTATATAAAAACAATTATTTAAAATGTTACATTTCATGTTATCTTTCTACATTGCACATTTTTATACCTTTACCTTATTTAAATTATTTTTTATTTCACAATGACAAACATTTATTCAGTTTTGATTCATTTATGCAAATGTTTATAATGTGTTTTTTTTCATGTTTTTACTTTAATTTCTTGTTTGAAAAAAATACGAGTAATATTCTTATTTTCATATTATCACTTGTTTTATGACTCATTAATACAAAAATATTTAAAATGTTGTATTCTGTTTTATTTACCTTCTTACGTCTGTTTACATTTCTTTAAATTATTATTTACTTTACATTTTCACTTTAATTTCCTGTGTTTAGAAACGATTGTCTTTTACTATTAATTGTGTATTTTTTATTGGAAATGTTAAACATTTATTCAGTTTTATTTTATATATTTATTCCACATTTTCACTTAAATGTTTAGGTTTTTACATTTGTACATAATGACCTTTTACCTGTGAGCTGTAGTAACCTCCTGCGGCCACTAGAGGGCGGCAGAGCGTCATGAAGAATACACTGCAACAAACGAGACTTTCATAAAACAATACTTTATTAAATTAGTTCTCCTCTCCTCGGATTCTTATTTTATGATTTATTAATTAAAGGTCACCTATTATGCAAAATCCTCTTCTTCATGTCTCTTCTACATCAACATGTGTCCCCTCTTCTTCATGTCTCTTCTACATCAACATGTGTCCCCTCTTCTCCATGTCTCTTCTACATCAACATGTGTCCCCTCTTCTCCATGTCTCCTCTACATCAACATGTGTCCCCTCTTCTTCATGTCTCTTCTACATCAACATGTGTCCCCTCCTCTTCATGTCTCTTCTACATCAACATGTGTACCCTCTTCTTCATGTCTCTTCTACATCAACATGTGTCCCCTCTTCTTCATGTCTCTTCTACATCAACACGTGTCCCCTCTTCTTCATGTCTCTTCTACATCAACATGTGTCCCCTCTTCTTCATGTCTCTTCTACATCAACATGTGTCCCCTCTTCTCCATGTCTCTTCTACATCAACATGTGTCCCCTCTTCTTCATGTCTCTTCTACATCAACATGTGTCCCCTCTTCTTCATGTCTCTTCTACATCAACATGTGTCCCCTCTTCTTCATGTCTCTTCTACATCAACATGTGTCCCCTCTTCCTCATGTCTCTTCTACATCAACATGTGTCCCCTCTTCTTCATGTCTCTTCTACATCAACATGTGTCCCCTCTTCTTCATGTCTCTTCTACATCAACATGTGTCCCCTCTTCTTCATGTCTCTTCTACATCAACATGTGTCCCCTCTTCTTCATGTCTCTTCTACATCAACATGTGTCCCCTCTGTGGAAAGAGACTCTGAAAGTTTCAGGAACAAAGATTCTCTCTCTTTTTGATCCATTTCTATAAAAACCTGTCTGAAAATGAGCTGATCAGACTTTGGCCACTTTATGATGTCATAACGATGTTTTGTCTTGTGTAACCATTAGCCAATCAGCAACCAAGGTAACCCCCCCCCCTTATCACCTGAATCTCGTCCTAGAGCTCCATTGAGTTCACAATCATCATATTTCTTTTATAAACACTACAATGAGACACTTCACTCTCCTGTTTCAAAAACACAAGTTTGCAATGAAATCATTTGGCAGTTATTTTATTTTTTTATTCTTATTCAATAATGCATGGTTTCCAGAAATACTCCAATTGAATAATCCTAATTCGGATTCAGACTTTTTTTCTTTTTCTTGTGGAATGGGGATCAGCTGAATCCCCCCTCCCAGACGCTACGCGGGGACGTTTCATTAGCGGCTCCAGCTCCACCTCCACAGGGAAATGGTCACTGACTCTCCACGCCTGAGAGAAACAGAGAAAACATTTTAGAAACTCAATTTCAATTAGTTGTTCTTCCAACTTGGCATACAGAACAAAGTCTCAGTTTAACTTCTAACAGGTGGTTTCTTTGCACAAGATGTTTTTTTAGACCATCAACTCAATAGTTCATAAAAATGAAAGAAATCACAAGCATTACTTAATCTAGTAATCAAGTAATCTAGTTCCTGGCTGTAGTGACTACTCCTGTCAACTCTCACATCTCTGCACGCCTAATAACTTCATCTGTTATCAGCTCAATAGAAGGACTCGCTCATCCACCGTGACATTAGACGTCAGAGCAAAGGACACGTCTTGGAATTGCTGTTTTGTGTTAGTTAGATTATCTTTGGATCACATGGAATGATCATTAAGGTCTGATGCTATTTCAAAATGTCAAATATTTCCATTGATCAAATTATTGATTGATGATTAAATGAGTAAATGCTTCACATGTACTGACTTCTGAACATGCCATTTACATGTGTGTCGTTTCAATGAAATGCGTCACTCAACACGATGCGCTGGCGAGGAGGATGTCGTGAGACAGCGTCACGTAAATTTGAAGCTCGAGATGAAAAAACTTTCACCACGAATTTGTGTCTTTCCGCGTCTATGAATTTGACTCGATTTTGACGGGATAACAACTGGTGACTTCTAGAATTGTGTGAGTAACATTCTGTTTTTAGACTTCTCTGTTTCAGTGTGTGTACTCTGTATACTTCTCTGTTTCAGTGTGTGTACTCTGTATACTTCTCTGTTTCAGTGTGTGTACTCTGTATCAATGCTCTGTAGTTGATCTGACTGAAATTGTGATTTTAAATCTCAAAACCGCTACAGTATCTGTCAGGCAGAAACTTGGGACAAGTCATTTGACTGAAACCTTAAAACTGAACTAACTGACTGCTAGGGTTAACTTTGATTTAAACATTTGTAGAATACTAAGAGCTTTATTGAGTAGGTGTAACTGTATTAAGGGTTAAACTCATAACTTTATAACTTAGGGTTTAAGGTAATTGTAAAACCATTGGGCCACTGAAAAGACAATAACAACTCAGGAGGGAGCCAGTCTAGATTGAGGCCCATCAGCTGTGATCTGCGGCCATTTCCCCCAGGAAACTGTAGTGACAAAGACATTAGAGTCCTGCGGGAGTCTAAGACTGACAAAGACATTAGAGTCCTGCGGGAGTAAGACTGACAAAGACATTAGAGTCCTGCGGGAGTAAGACTGACAAAGACATTAGAGTCCTGCGGGAGTAAGACTGACAAAGACATTAGAGTCCTGCGGGAGTCTAAGACTGACAAAGACATTAGAGTCCTGCGGGAGTAAGACTGACAAAGACATTAGAGTCCTGCGGGAGTAAGACTGACAAAGACATTAGAGTCCTGCGGGAGTAAGACTGACAAAGACATTAGAGTCCTGCGGGAGTCTAAGACTGACAAAGACATTAGAGTCCTGCGGGAGTAAGAATGACAAAGACATTAGAGTCCTGCGGGAGTCTAAGACTGACAAAGACATTAGAGTCCTGCGGGAGTAAGACTGACAAAGACATTAGAGTCCTGCGGGAGTCTAAGACTGACAAAGACATTAGAGTCCTGCGGGAGTAAGAATGACAAAGACATTAGAGTCCTGCGGGAGTAAGACTGACAAAGACATTAGAGTCCTGCGGGAGTCACGAGGGTGGCAAAGAGGAGGCAAATCCTACTTTGATTGAGCTAAGTATCGCTGGTGTTTCATTTGGTTCTTTAGCCCCTCATGCTATAATCATGTGTATTTTCTCCATTCCTGTCCACATGTCTTCTCGCAATCATCGCTGGCCCCGTGTATCTCGTAATCGATATAACCGGCCTGCTCTCGTCTATCCCACATGCTCCACTGACATCCAACATCTAGTTTCAGGTGGCCTGTGGAACTGCCAGTCAGCTGTTCCTAAGGCTGACTTCATCTCTGGCTACGCTTCCCTGCAGTCTCTGGATTTCCTTGCTCTCACTGAGACCTGGATTACTCCATCCAACACATCCACCCCAGCAGCTCTCTCCACAGCATATTCATTCTCCCATACACCCAGACCCACTGGCAGAGGAGGTGGCACTGGTCTCCTGCTCTCTCCCAAATGGAGCTTTTCCCTCTTCAAGCTACCTAACTTCACTCCTTCCACCTTTGAATTCCATGCCGTCACAGTAACCCATCCTATACAATTAACCATTGTTGTTCTCTACCGTCCACCAGGCGCCTTGGGGGACTTCTTGGAGGAATTAGATAATCTCCTCTCACACATCCCTGAAACTGGCCCTCCCGCTGTACTTCTCGGAGACTTCAACCTCCAGACAGGGAAGATAGACGAACTAACATCTCTGTTAACCGCCTTTGCTTTCTCACTGTCTCCGTCCCCACCAACTCATAAAGCTGGCAATGTCCTTGATCTCATATTCTCAAGGAACTGCACTACTTCTAACCTCTCTGTAAACCCACTCCACACATCCGATCACTTCTTCATTTCATTCTCTCTACCCCTATTCTGTCTCTCTTTGAATCCATTATGTTATTTATTGCGTCCCTTTCTTTTGTCTTCTTGTACGCAGTGAGAGGTGCCAAAGAAATGTCGTTGTACTTTGTATGATGACAGTAAAGATATATTATATTCTAAACGTTTATGTAAAGCACGTTGAATTGCCTCTGTGTCTGAAAGGTGCTGTATAACTAATCGTACCTTACAGTTATAAAATAATTAAATGTAATCTTCATGATCGGCTGGTACGAGTAATTTGCCTCTCTCACTCGAGGCCTTTGTTCTCGTAGCGCCCGATGTTTGAGACGATTTCCATACGAAGGAGAATTTGCCTTTCTGAGGCGGCTCTCTTCGGTAAAAAAAGGGGAAAGTGGGTTTGTTCAATTTGCAAATATGCATTTAATATATGAAACATAAATGATTCATGTTTCTCGTCGAAACATGAATCAATCATGTAGAACTATGTTAATCTTGAGGGCTGTACGTTCTCTAAGTCTCAATCATGTTAAGAAATAAGAAAAAAGTTATGTTTATGAATGAGCTCCCCATTGACATCAGGACAGCAGATAGCTTACACACCTTCCAGACTGAAAACTCATCTCTTTCGACTCCACTTTGAGCAATAGAATTATTAACAAAGCACTTATATACTAATAAAGGACTGGCTTACCTAAAGCCAGTTGAGTAGCACTTGAAATGTTTTTGCTCTATGAAACCTGATGTACTTTATGATTCTGTTTTCTTCAAGTTTCTATTTTGTTGATCGAACGCACTTATTGTAAGTCGCTCTGGATAAAAGCGTCAGCTAAATGTAATGTAATGTTTGTCTCTGTAACTCCGCCCACTGAGCACATACGTCATCAGCTTGCTCCGCAGCCGATTACTCAGCTTCTAATTATTATTTACAAATATTTTATTCACAAATGAATATGGTCGGACTCAAACCCGTACTTTAATAGTTTCGTAATTGAACCTGAACAATATGGCCCTTTAATGGACAAGATGTAAAGCAGAACAAAATTGCAAAATATATTTATTTTTAAAAATGTGAAGCTTTTTCTTTTCTAAACAAAGGAGGGGGGGAGAGGGGGGGGAGGGGTTCTACCATTTTTTCTTCCCGCATCGGAGGAGTAAGCTGGTTCTGTCCCGAGAACATCTCTACAAGGTAAAAGTTATTTGAAGTTATTTAATGTCATCAAATGTTCGTCATAGTTACAGGTTATCACAAGACGCATTGTTTGCAAAAAGCAGAGTTCACATTTGCGTTACAACGAGCAACGTAAATACAGCTGTCAGTTTGTAAACATTGTCATTCACGTGTTAGCTAGGATAAAGCCATGGAAATCATAAGGTGAGTTTATATTGATTGACTTGTGTTTAGCGTGTTTTTTTATACTGTGAGTTTTTGTAGAGCGTAAGTCCGGCAGTTGCTTGATTTACAATATTTAAAACTCTGAACCTTGCCCAAAGTTATGCACATTAAACCGAGCTCAGTGGGGAGGGGGGAGTCATAGATGATGGATGAGCTTGCGGCATGTTTGCATGTCTATACTCTTGTTTTAAATGATTGTTCATGCTGTCAGGCGGTGTAGAACTTTACTGCGTCGGTCCGGCTCTGCATGTCTACTCTTGTGCCGACTTTTAAGGGCGCTGATGCAGGTTGGAGGCCTACCTTACGTTAAGCGACCATCTTTACCCATTTAAGGTGTTGATTGTTAAAGATACAATATTGTCTGTGGGACCGCAGTGTGTCCCTAAAAAACGGTGTTTATGTCTCTGCTTTGATCCGCTCTGTGTTCATGTAAATACCGTAAATACACACAGATCAAAGCAGAGACACAATATTGTGTGTGGGGGTGTGTCCCGGAAAGCGACACTTGATACTGGAAAGTGGAGGATATTAATGATTGTGTTACATTTTAGCAGCGGTGCACATACCATGAATATGGGGACATGCCGGACAGATAAAGTAAGGGTGACGATCCACCCGCTGTGAAATGAACTTATCTTCCATATTTGCCTTGTGTTTACGGAAGTTGAGATGTTTCTCGGTTGTGATTGGTTGTTCCTCGTCACATGACGAGCGGTGCGCGCTGCTGCAGTGCACGTCTCCATTGAAACCAATGGGAATGAGCTCGCAACGCTGATGTGTATGGCTCCGTACAAAGTTGTACTCATTGCATTAGTATAGGCTACTGTAGCTTTTTACACTGGAGGCGCCCATCTCGGCCGAAGTCGGTTCATATTAACCTAAAGGTACATCATTAAATGGTAAATGTCGCCTTTAAGGAGCAGAACATTTTTGTTTTATTTGTGTGTGAATAATGAAATAATTTCAAATATGTTTTTCTGTGATAGGTAACTAACTGGTGTGGAGAAGATTGACCTCAGCCTTGCTTTGAACATTGTTCCAAAGGCTCTGTAGTAAATGGTGAGTATTCAAATGTTTTGTGTGATTTACTTGACTAACTTAAACTTGATCTTTAACTAATTGAAAACTGGTATTAGTCTGAACATTTCTGAATATTTATTCATAACATTTACATACTGCAAACATTGCAGGGATATACACATGTTCTGATTTATTAGGCAAGAGTGATTCAGAAAGTGAGAGGCAAAACATTCTGCGATAAAGCCTCCTTCACAAAAGTGATAATGTTTTGCTTGTTGAAATGGCTAAGGGTGTTTCTTATATGTAGTCTTATATTACAGTAATACTTATTTTAAGTCGCTTTGGAAAAAAACGTAAACTAAATGAAATGTAATGTAGTCTAACCTGGTTGCTCGTACTTGATATAAAAAGTTATTCTCACTATGGAGCCAACACAGGAGCAATGTGGTCCCTTCTCCGTGCTCTGGTCAATACATTTTGAATCAGCTGAAGCAACTTAACTGACTTCTTGGTACACCCTGATAATAAAGAGTTACAATAAGCTAGCCTTGAAGTAACAAATGCATGGACTAGTTTCTCTGCAGCGTTTTGAGGCAAGCACACAACTACAATCATAACATCATTAGAAAATGAAATGATTTCATGATTTTTATGACTGTGATATTTTGTTTTCTTTGATAAATGCGGAGTTTAAGCGCATAACAACCCTGCCCCTCCAATCAAGAGTTCTCTCTCAGCTGGATGTGCTATCTGACAAACTTCTGAAGGTTTTTGAGAAGAGAGGAGGACAGATAGGCCAGCGTCTGAACTGTATTATGTCAAACATGACTCAAGTAAGAATTCATTTTAAGGAAATTATACATCGAGTCAATAGTGTACACATTTCATTAAGCAAAACAGATTCTTTCTTTTCTTATCCCCCTTCACTTAGGTTGATGATGTCGATTTAGGCCGGGATTGTCTTCTCAAGGGGCTGTGTGTGTACCTCTGTGTGTGTACCTCTGTGTGTGCACCTCTGTGTGTGTACCTCTGTGTGTGCACCTCTGTGTGTGTACCTCTGTGTGTGTACCTCTGTGTGTGCACCTCTGTGTGTGTACCTCTGTGTGTGCACCTCTGTGTGTGTACCTCTGTGTGTGTACCTCTGTGTGTGTACCTCTGTGTGTGTACCTATGTGTGTGTACCTCTGTGTGTGCACCTCTGTGTGTGTACCTCTGTGTGTGCACCTCTGTGTGTGTACCTCTGTGTGTGTACCTCTGTGTGTGTACCTCTGTGTGTGCACCTCTGTGTGTGCACCTCTGTGTGTGTACCTCTGTGTGTGCACCTCTGTGTGTGTACCTCTGTGTGTGTACCTCTGTGTGTGTACCTCTGTGTGTGCACCTCTGTGTGTGCACCTCTGTGTGTGTACCTCTGTGTGTGCACCTCTGTGTGTGCACCTCTGTGTGTGCACCTCTGTGTGTGCACCTCTGTGTGTGTACCTCTGTGTGTGTACCTCTGTGTGTGCACCTCTGTGTGTGCAACACTGTGTGTGTACCTCTGTGTGTGCACCTCTGTGTGTGCACCTCTGTGTGTGTACCTCTGTGTGTGCACCTCTGTGTGTGCACCTCTGTGTGTGCACCTCTGTGTGTGTACCTCTGTGTGTGCACCTCTGTGTGTGCACCTCTGTGTGTGTACCTCTGTGTGTGTACCTCTGTGTGTGCACCTGTGTGTGTGCACCTCTGTGTGTGTACCTCTGTGTGTGCACCTCTGTGTGTGTACCTCTGTGTGTGCACCTCTGTGTGTGTACCTCTGTGTGTGTACCTCTGTGTGTGCACCTGTGTGTGTGCACCTCTGTGTGTGCACCTCTGTGTGTGCACCTGTGTGTGTGCACCTCTGTGTGTGCACCTCTGTGTGTGTACCTCTGTGTGTGCACCTCTGTGTGTGCACCTCAATGAGAGAGTTTGTGGTCAGTAGAAGTAATATTTGACCTTTTGATTTTTTTGTTGGGCGTTAAAATATGTATTTATTGAAACACCACATAGTATATAGCCTAAAGTATGTGGACATCCCTGTTTGTTTAATAGCCAGACTACACTGAAAAGCTAGAGGGCTTTTCATTTAAAACGGATACAGGAAATGAAACATTTTTTATCAGGTCAGACAGGAGTATATCAGATAACAAGGAGGCTTAAAAGTACTGACATCTGACCAAATGTACTTGTTAAACACAGGGACTTAGTAATGGGTATATATATGTATTGATTTGTTAGATCTCAATCTGTTCCCTTTGTGACTGTGCACTCTGCAGGCAGAAGATAAAGACGTCCTTCTGCGGTCCATTCAGGGGATTACAGTGGGACTGTTGTCAAACACAATTCCACCATGAGACCAGAGGACAGATGAGACCAGAGGACAGATGAGACCAGAGGACAGATGAGACCAGAGGACAGATGAGACCAGAGGACAGATGAGACCAGAGGACAGATGAGAGCAGAGGACAGATGAGACCAGAGGACAGATGAGACCAGAGGACAGATGAGAGCAGAGGACAGATGAGAGCAGAGGACAGATGAGACCAGAGGACAGATGAGACCAGAGGACAGATGAGACCAGAGGACAGATGAGACCAGAGGACAGATGAGAGCAGAGGACAGATGAGAGCAGAGGACAGATGAGACCAGAGGACGGATGAGAGCAGAGGACAGATGAGACCAGAGGACAGATTGTCCTGGAAGGCCAACAGGTACTAACTGATGTGGACAACATTGCATTAGCTGCTACCATGCTGTTTGGACTAATGTATGCAATGAACCTGAACTACCCCCCTAAACTGAAGTGCACGTTCAAAGTGCTCCAGCAAATGTTAATGGAGCTAGACGGTAACATGCTCTCCAAGAAAGCCCAAGCGTTTAAAAACAAACTATTTGAGTGAGCTGTTGCCATGGACCATTGTGCACTTTTACAGCATTCATACTGGACTTTCATCGATACGTCGGGCACTTCCTTTGCTCATGCCTTTTGCTTGATTTGCATGTTTCAGAAATGTGGGTTTTTCCTGGGGTCATGTGTTTCAGAAAGTACCACTTGTCATGTGTTTCAGAATGTACCCCTTGTCATGTGTTTCAGAAAGTACCACTTGTCATGTGTTTTCAGAATGTACCACTTGTCATGTGTTTCAGAATGTACCACTTGTCATGTGTTTCAGAATGTACCACTTGTCATGTGTTTCAGAATGTACCCCTTGTCATGTGTTTCAGAATGTACCCCTTGTCATGTGTTTCAGAATGTACCACTTGTCATGTGTTTCAGAATGTACCCCTTGTCATGTGTTTCAGAATGTACCACTTGTCATGTGTTTCAGAATGTACCCCTTGTCATGTGTTTCAGAATGTACCCCTTGTCATGTGTTTCAGAATGTACCCCTTGTCATGTCTTTCAGAATGTACCACTTGTCATGTGTTTTCAGAAAGTACCCCTTGTCATGTGTTTCAGAATGTACCACTTGTCATGTGTTTTCAGAATGTACCACTTGTCATGTGTTTCAGAATGTACCACTTGTCTTGTGTTTCAGAATGTACCACTTGTCATGTGTTTCAGAATGTACCCCTTGTCATGTGTTTCAGAATGTACCCCTTGTCATGTGTTTTCAGAATGTACCCCTTGTCATGTGTTTTCAGAATGTACCCCTTGTCATGTGTTTCAGAATGTACCCCTTGTCATGTGTTTCAGAATGTACCACTTGTCATGTGTTTCAGAATGTACCCCTTGTCATGTGTTTCAGAATGTACCCCTTGTCATGTGTTTCAGAATGTACCCCTTGTCATGTGTTTCAGAATGCACTAATTGCACTAATTGCACTAATGTACTAACTTCAAAATGTCAGTTCTTGTTTTTATTTGTATTACTTTCTTTAGTGCATATGTGGTGAGAAACCAGGCCATTATTATACTTCCATATATTTTTCCAAAGCAATGCCGTTGCTTTTTTGTATTAAAGTGCCCTTTCATAGCAGGTTACTATTTAAATAATGGATTTGTAAGAACATTTCCTTTTTTCTGCTCGGCGTTGACATTTTCTGTTAATTGTTTACTTTGAATGAGTTACAAAAATAAGCCTTTCTTTGCCATTTGGCCCAAAAAACCTTATATTGGTCGGGAGAATAGTTTCCTTTAAGCTTCCTTGCTGTGTTCTAACACAATAATGTATATGTACATGCATCACAAACATTTTCTATTTCTTCTATTTTCAATGTATTTGTTAATTCTCCTGGGGCTGCATGATGGAGGAACCAACAGCTCATCTGGATGTGTGCTGGTTGTTAATATTGTTTTATTTTTTGAGAAAAATACATGAATGTTGTTCAAAGAAATGTGTCTGTCTTTATTGACTATTTATTTTAAAATGTTATGATAAATGCTGTAGATAAGAGATTAGGATGGATCCTGTAGAAGAATGTACGACAAGCCTCTATTCACATGAAATAAATAATCTTATGTACCCCTTGAGCACTAGGTAGATTAAACAGAAAACTATAGCATGTAGTTTCAACAAAACATTCATGTTGCTTTAACAGGTACAAGTTAAATATACTGAGTATATTAAAAGCCTAAAATGAACATAAAAAAGTCATGTTGGTTAAACATAGGGTAAATGAATATACCTATATTAAAGGAAATGTTCACATTAACATAACAATTTCATGTTTCTTTGACATAACATAGTTGTGTGTCTCTAACATAATGGAATAGTTTTGAGGACACATGTTTTTAATGTGTGCAACCGGTTTCCATATTAAAATCATGTTATTCCAACGGCCTTTTTTTTTCAGTGTACGGTGTGCATGGTTTTACTAGATAACGAGGTGTGTGTGTGTGTGTGTGTGTGTGTGTGTGTGTGTGTGTGTGTGTGTGTGTGTGTGTGTGTGTGTGTGTGTGTGTGTGTGTGTGTGTGTGTGTGTGTGTGTGTGTGTGTGTGTGTGTGTGTACCTCTGTGTGTGTACCTCTGTGTGTGCACCTCTGTGTGTGTACCTCTGTGTGTGTACCTCTGTGTGTGCACCTCTGTGTGTGCACCTCAATGAGAGAGTTTGTGGTCAGTAGAAGTAATATTTGACCTTTTGATTTTTTTGTTGGGCGTTAAAATATGTATTTATTGAAACACCACATAGTATATAGCCTAAAGTATGTGGACATCCCTGTTTGTTTAATAGCCAGACTACACTGAAAAGCTAGAGGGCTTTTCATTTAAAACGGATACAGGAAATGAAACATTTTTTATCAGGTCAGACAGGAGTATATCAGATAACAAGGAGGCTTAAAAGTACTGACATCTGACCAAATGTACTTGTTAAACACAGGGACTTAGTAATGGGTATATATATGTATTGATTTGTTAGATCTCAATCTGTTCCCTTTGTGACTGTGCACTCTGCAGGCAGAAGATAAAGACGTCCTTCTGCGGTCCATTCAGGGGATTACAGTGGGACTGTTGTCAAACACAATTCCACCATGAGACCAGAGGACAGATGAGACCAGAGGACAGATGAGACCAGAGGACAGATGAGACCAGAGGACAGATGAGAGCAGAGGACAGATGAGACCAGAGGACAGATGAGAGCAGAGGACAGATGAGAGCAGAGGACAGATGAGACCAGAGGACAGATGAGACCAGAGGACAGATGAGAGCAGAGGACAGATGAGACCAGAGGACGGATGAGAGCAGAGGACAGATGAGACCAGAGGACAGATTGTCCTGGAAGGCCAACAGGTACTAACTGATGTGGACAACATTGCATTAGCTGCTACCATGCTGTTTGGACTAATGTATGCAATGAACCTGAACTACCCCCCTAAACTGAAGTGCACGTTCAAAGTGCTCCAGCAAATGTTAATGGAGCTAGACGGTAACATGCTCTCCAAGAAAGCCCAAGCGTTTAAAAACAAACTATTTGAGTGAGCTGTTGCCATGGACCATTGTGCACTTTTACAGCATTCATACTGGACTTTCATCGATACGTCGGGCACTTCCTTTGCTCATGCCTTTTGCTTGATTTGCATGTTTCAGAAATGTGGGTTTTTCCTGGGGTCATGTGTTTCAGAAAGTACCACTTGTCATGTGTTTTCAGAATGTACCACTTGTCATGTGTTTCAGAATGTACCACTTGTCATGTGTTTCAGAATGTACCACTTGTCATGTGTTTCAGAATGTACCACTTGTCATGTGTTTCAGAATGTACCACTTGTCATGTGTTTCAGAATGTACCACTTGTCATGTGTTTCAGAATGTACCACTTGTCATGTGTTTCAGAATGTACCACTTGTCATGTGTTTCAGAATGTACCACTTGTCATGTGTTTCAGAATGTACCACTTGTCATGTGTTTTCAGAATGTACCCCTTGTCATGTGTTTCAGAATGTACCCCTTGTCATGTGTTTCAGAATGTACCCCTTATCATGTGTTTCAGAATGTACCCCTTATCATGTGTTTCAGAATGTACCCCTTATCATGTGTTTCAGAATGTACCCCTTGTCATGTGTTTCAGAATGTACCCCTTGTCATGTGTTTCAGAATGTACCCCTTGTCATGTGTTTCAGAATGTACCACTTGTCATGTGTTTCAGAATGTACCCCTTGTCATGTGTTTCAGAATGTACCCCTTGTCATGTGTTTCAGAATGTACCACTTGTCATGTGTTTCAGAATGTACCCCTTGTCATGTGTTTCAGAATGTACCACTTGTCATGTGTTTCAGAATGTACCCCTTGTCATGTCTTTCAGAATGTACTCCTTGTCATGTGTTTCAGAATGTACCCCTTGTCATGTCTTTCAGAATGTACCACTTGTCATGTGTTTTCAGAAAGTACCCCTTGTCATGTGTTTCAGAATGTACCACTTGTCATGTGTTTCAGAATGTACCACTTGTCTTGTGTTTCAGAATGTACCACTTGTCATGTGTTTCAGAATGTACCACTTGTCATGTGTTTCAGAATGTACCACTTGTCATGTGTTTCAGAATGTACCCCTTGTCATGTGTTTTCAGAATGTACCCCTTGTCATGTGTTTTCAGAATGTACCCCTTGTCATGTGTTTCAGAATGTACCCCTTGTCATGTGTTTCAGAATGTACCCCTTGTCATGTGTTTCAGAATGTACCCCTTGTCATGTGTTTCAGAATGTACCCCTTGTCATGTGTTTCAGAATGTACCACTTGTCATGTGTTTCAGAATGTACCACTTGTCATGTGTTTCAGAATGTACCACTTGTCATGTGTTTCAGAATGTACCCCTTGTCATGTGTTTTCAGAATGTACCCCTTGTCATGTGTTTCAGAATGTACCCCTTGTCATGTGTTTCAGAATGTACCCCTTGTCATGTGTTTCAGAATGTACCCCTTGTCATGTGTTTCAGAATGTACCCCTTGTCATGTGTTTCAGAATGTACCCCTTGTCATGTGTTTCAGAATGTACCCCTTGTCATGTGTTTCAGAATGTACCCCTTGTCATGTGTTTCAGAATGTACCCCTTGTCATGTGTTTCAGAATGTACCCCTTGTCATGTGTTTCAGAATGTACCCCTTGTCATGTGTTTCAGAATGTACCCCTTGTCATGTGTTTCAGAATGTACCCCTTGTCATGTGTTTCAGAATGTACCCCTTGTCATGTGTTTCAGAATGTACCCCTTGTCATGTGTTTCAGAATGCACTAATTGCACTAATTGCACTAATGTACTAACTTCAAAATGTCAGTTCTTGTTTTTATTTGTAATACTTTCTTTAGTGCATATGTGGTGAGAAACCAGGCCATTATTATACTTCCATATATTTTTCCAAAGCAATGCCGTTGCTTTTTTGTATTAAAGTGCCCTTTCATAGCAGGTTACTATTTAAATAATGGATTTGTAAGAACATTTCCTTTTTTCTGCTCGGCGTTGACATTTTCTGTTAATTGTTTACTTTGAATGAGTTACAAAAATAAGCCTTTCTTTGCCATCTGGCCCAAAAAACCTTATTTTGGTCGGGAGAATAGTTTCCTTTAAGCTTGCTTGCTGTGTTCTAACACAATAATGTATATGTACATGCATCACAAACATTTTCTATTTCTTCTATTTTCAATGTATTTGTTAATTCTCCTGGGGCTGCATGATGGAGGAACCAACAGCTCATCTGGATGTGTGCTGGTTGTTAATATTGTTTTATTTTTTGAGAAAAATACATGAATGTTGTTCAAAGAAATGTGTCTGTCTTTATTGACTATTTATTTTAAAATGTTATGATAAATGCTGTAGATAAGAGATTAGGATGGATCCTGTAGAAGAATGTACGACAAGCCTCTATTCACATGAAATAAATAATCTTATGTACCCCTTGAGCACTAGGTAGATTAAACAGAAAACTATAGCATGTAGTTTCAACAAAACATTCATGTGGCTTTAACAGGTACAAGTTAAATATACTGAGTATATTAAAAGCCTAAAATGAACATAAAAAAGTCATGTTGGTTAAACATAGGGTAAATGAATATACCTATATTAAAGGAAATGTTCACATTAACATAACAATTTCATGTTTCTTTGACATAACATAGTTGTGTGTCTCTAACATAATGGAATAGTTTTGAGGACACATGTTTTTAATGTGTGCAACCGGTTTCCATATTAAAATCATGTTATTCCAACGGCCTTTTTTTTTCAGTGTACGGTGTGCATGGTTTTACTAGATAACGAGGTGTGTGTGTGTGTGTGTGTGTGTGTGTGTGTGTGTGTGTGTGTGTGTGTGTGTGTGTGTGTGTGTGTGTGTGTGTGTGTGTGTGTGTGTGTGTACCTCTGTGTGTGTACCTCTGTGTGTGCACCTCTGTGTGTGCACCTCTGTGTGTGTACCTCTGTGTGTGTACCTCTGTGTGTGTACCTCTGTGTGTGCACCTCTGTGTGTGCACCTCAATGAGAGAGTTTGTGGTCAGTAGAAGTAATATTTGACCTTTTGATTTTTTTGTTGGGCGTTAAAATATGTATTTATTGAAACACCACATAGTATATAGCCTAAAGTATGTGGACATCCCTGTTTGTTTAATAGCCAGACTACACTGAAAAGCTAGAGGGCTTTTCATTTAAAACGGATACAGGAAATGAAACATTTTTTATCAGGTCAGACAGGAGTATATCAGATAACAAGGAGGCTTAAAAGTACTGACATCTGACCAAATGTACTTGTTAAACACAGGGACTTAGTAATGGGTATATATATGTATTGATTTGTTAGATCTCAATCTGTTCCCTTTGTGACTGTGCACTCTGCAGGCAGAAGATAAAGACGTCCTTCTGCGGTCCATTCAGGGGATTACAGTGGGACTGTTGTCAAACACAATTCCACCATGAGACCAGAGGACAGATGAGACCAGAGGACAGATGAGACCAGAGGACAGATGAGACCAGAGGACAGATTAGACCAGAGGACAGATGAGACCAGAGGACAGATGAGAGCAGAGGACAGATGAGACCAGAGGACAGATGAGACCAGAGGACAGATGAGAGCAGAGGACAGATGAGAGCAGAGGACAGATGAGACCAGAGGACAGATGAGAGCAGAGGACAGATGAGACCAGAGGACAGATGAGAGCAGAGGACAGATGAGACCAGAGGACGGATGAGAGCAGAGGACAGATGAGACCAGAGGACAGATGAGAGCAGAGGACAGATGAGACCAGAGGACAGATGAGAGCAGAGGACAGATGAGACCAGAGGACAGATGAGAGCAGAGGACAGATGAGACCAGAGGACAGATGAGACCAGAGGACAGATGAGAGCAGAGGACAGATGAGAGCAGAGGACAGATGAGAGCAGAGGACAGATGAGACCAGAGGACGGATGAGAGCAGAGGACAGATGAGAGCAGAGGACAGATGAGAGCAGAGGACAGATGAGACCAGAGGACGGATGAGAGCAGAGGACAGATGAGACCAGAGGACAGATGAGACCAGAGGACAGATGAGAGCAGAGGACAGATGAGACCAGAGGACAGATGAGAGCAGAGGACAGATGAGAGCAGAGGACAGATGAGAGCAGAGGACAGATGAGACCAGAGGACGGATGAGAGCAGAGGACAGATGAGACCAGAGGACAGATTGTCCTGGAAGGCCAACAGGTACTAACTGATGTGGACAACATTGCATTAGCTGCTACCATGCTGTTTGGACTAATGTATGCAATGAACCTGAACTACCCCCCTAAACTGAAGTGCACATTCGAAGTGCTCCAGCAAATGTTAATGGAGCTAGACGGTAACATGCTCTCCAAGAAAGCCCAAGCGTTTAAAAACAAACTATTTGAGTGAGCTGTTGCCATGGACCATTTTGCACTTTTACAGCATTCATACTGGACTTTCATCGATACGTCGGGCACTTCCTTTGCTCATGCCTTTTGCTTGATTTGCATGTTTCAGAAATGTGGGTTTTTCCTGGGGTCATGTGTTTCAGAAAGTACCCCTTGTCATGTGTTTCAGAATGTACCCCTTGTCATGTGTTTCAGAATGTACCACTTGTCATGTGTTTCAGAATGTACCCCTTGTCATGTGTTTCAGAATGTACCCCTTTTCATGTGTTTCAGAATGTACCACTTGTCATGTGTTTCAGAAAGTACCACTTGTCATGTGTTTCAGAATGTACCCCTTGCCATGTGTTTCAGAATATACCCCTTGTCATGTGTTTCAGAAAGTACCACTTGTCATGTGTTTCAGAATGTACCCCTTGTCATGTGTTTCAGAAAGTACCACTTGTCATGTGTTTTCAGAATGTACCACTTGTCATGTGTTTCAGAATGTACCCCTTGCCATGTGTTTCAGAATGTACCCCTTGTCATGTGTTTCAGAATGTACCCCTTGTCATGTGTTTCAGAATGTACCCCTTGTCATGTGTTTCAGAAAGTACCACTTGTCATGTGTTTCAGAATGTACCCCTTGTCATGTGTTTCAGAATGTACCCCTTGTCATGTGTTTCAGAATGTACCCCTTGTCATGTGTTTCAGAATGTACCCCTTGTCATGTGTTTCAGAATGTACCCCTTGTCATGTGTTTCAGAAAGTACCACTTGTCATGTGTTTTCAGAATGTACCCCTTGTCATGTGTTTCAGAATGTACCCCTTGTCATGTGTTTCAGAATGTACCCCTTGTCATGTGTTTCAGAATGTACCCCTTGTCATGTGTTTCAGAATGTACCCCTTGTCATGTGTTTCAGAATGTACCCCTTGTCATGTGTTTCAGAATGTACCCCTTGTCATGTGTTTTCAGAATGTACCCCTTGTCATGTGTTTCAGAATGTACCCCTTGTCATGTGTTTCAGAATGTACCCCTTGTCATGTGTTTCAGAAAGTACCACTTGTCATGTGTTTCAGAATGTACCCCTTGTCATGTGTTTCAGAATGTACCCCTTGTCATGTGTTTCAGAATGTACCCCTTGTCATGTGTTTCAGAATGTACCCCTTGTCATGTGTTTCAGAATGTACCCCTTGTCATGTGTTTCAGAAAGTACCACTTGTCATGTGTTTTCAGAATGTACCCCTTGTCATGTGTTTCAGAATGTACCCCTTGTCATGTGTTTCAGAATGTACCCCTTGTCATGTGTTTCAGAATGTACCCCTTGTCATGTGTTTCAGAATGTACCCCTTGTCATGTGTTTTCAGAATGTACCCCTTGTCATGTGTTTCAGAATGTACCCCTTGTCATGTGTTTCAGAATGTACCCCTTGTCATGTGTTTCAGAATGTACCCCTTGTCATGTGTTTCAGAATGTACCACTTGTCATGTGTTTCAGAATGTACCCCTTGTCATGTGTTTCAGAATGTACCCCTTGTCATGTGTTTCAGAATGTACCCCTTGTCATGTGTTTTCAGAATGTACCACTTGTCATGTGTTTCAGAATGTACCCCTTGTCATGTGTTTTCAGAATGTACCCCTTGTCATGTGTTTCAGAATGTACCCCTTGTCATGTGTTTCAGAATGTACCCCTTGTCATGTGTTTCAGAATGTACCCCTTGTCATGTGTTTCAGAATGTACCCCTTGTCATGTGTTTCAGAATGTACCCCTTGTCATGTGTTTCAGAATGTACCCCTTGTCATGTGTTTTCAGAATGTACCCCTTGTCATGTGTTTCAGAATGTACCCCTTGTCATGTGTTTCAGAATGTACCCCTTGTCATGTGTTTCAGAATGTACCCCTTGTCATGTGTTTCAGAATGTACCCCTTGTCATGTGTTTCAGAATGTACCACTTGTCATGTGTTTCAGAATGTACCCCTTGTCATGTGTTTCAGAATGTACCCCTTGTCATGTGTTTCAGAATGTACCCCTTGTCATGTGTTTCAGAATGTACCCCTTGTCATGTGTTTTCAGAATGTACCCCTTGTCATGTGTTTCAGAATGTACCCCTTGTCATGTGTTTCAGAATGTACCCCTTGTCATGTGTTTCAGAATGTACCCCTTGTCATGTGTTTCAGAATGTACCCCTTGTCATGTGTTTCAGAATGTACCCCTTGTCATGTGTTTCAGAATGTACCCCTTGTCATGTGTTTCAGAATGTACCCCTTGTCATGTGTTTCAGAATGTACCCCTTGTCATGTGTTTCAGAATGTACCCCTTGTCATGTGTTTCAGAATGTACCCCTTGTCATGTGTTTTCAGAATGTACCCCTTGTCATGTGTTTTCAGAATGTACCCCTTGTCATGTGTTTCAGAATGTACCCCTTGTCATGTGTTTCAGAATGTACCCCTTGTCATGTGTTTCAGAATGTACCCCTTGTCATGTGTTTCAGAATGTACCACTTGTCATGTGTTTCAGAATGTACCACTTGTCATGTGTTTCAGAATGTACCACTTGTCATGTGTTTCAGAATGTACCCCTTGTCATGTGTTTCAGAATGTACCACTTGTCATGTGTTTTCAGAATGTACCACTTGTCATGTGTTTCAGAATGTACCCCTTGTCATGTGTTTCAGAATGTACCCCTTGTCATGTGTTTCAGAATGTACCCCTTGTCATGTGTTTCAGAATGTACCCCTTGTCATGTGTTTCAGAATGCACTAATTGCACTAATTGCACTAATGTACTAACTTCAAAATGTCAGTTCTTGTTTTTATTTGTAATACTTTCTTTAGTGCATATGTGGTGAGAAACCAGGCCATTATTATACTTCCATATATTTTTCCAAAGCAATGCCGTTGCTTTTTTTGTATTAAAGTGCCCTTTCATAGCAGGTTACTATTTAAATAATGGATTTGTAAGAACATTTCCTTTTTTCGGCTCGGCGTTGGCATTTTCTGTTAATTGTTTACTTTGAATGAGTTACAAAAATAAGCCTTTCTTTGCCATCTGGCCCAAAAAACCTTATATTGGTCGGGAGAATAGTTTCCTTTAAGCTTCCTTGCTGTGTTCTAACACAATAATGTATATGTACATGCATCACAAACATTTTCTATTTCTTCTATTTTCAATGTATTTGTTAATTCTCCTGGGGCTGCATGATGGAGGAACCAACAGCTCATCTGGATGTGTGCTGGTTGTTAATATTGTTTTATTTTTTGAGAAAAATACATGAATGTTCTTCAAAGAAATGTGTCTGTCTTTATTGACTATTTATTTTAAAATGTTATGATAAATGCTGTAGATAAGAGATTAGGATGGATCCTGTAGAAGAATGTACGACAAGCCTCTATTCACATGAAATAAATAATCTTATGTACCCCTTGAGCACTAGGTAGATTAAACAGAAAACTATAGCATGTAGTTTCAACAAAACATTCATGTTGCTTTAACAGGTACAAGTTAAATATACTGAGTATATTAAAAGCCTAAAATGAACATAAAAAAGTCATGTTGGTTAAACATAGGGTAAATGAATATACCTATATTAAAGGAAATGTTCACATTAACATAACAATTTCATGTTTCTTTGACTTAACATAGTTGTGTGTCTCTAACATAATGGAATAGTTTTGAGGACACATGTTTTTAATGTGTGCAACCGGTTTCCATATTAAAATCATGTTATTCCAACGGCCTTTTTTTTTCAGTGTACGGTGTGCATGGTTTTACAAGATAACGAGGTGTGTGTGTGTGTGTGTGTGTGTGTGTGTGTGTGTGTGTGTGTACCTCTGTGTGTGTACCTCTGTGTGTGCACCTCTGTTTGTGCACCTCTGTGTGTGCACCTCTGTGTGTGTGTACCTCTGTGTGTGTACCTCTGTGTGTGCACCTCTGTGTGTGCACCTCAATGAGAGAGTTTGTGGTCAGTAGAAGTAATATTTGACCTTTTGATTTTTTTGTTGGGCGTTAAAATATGTATTTATTGAAACACCACATAGTATATAGCCTAAAGTATGTGGACATCCCTGTTTGTTTAATAGCCAGACTACACTGAAAAGCTAGAGGGCTTTTCATTTAAAACGGATACAGGAAATGAAACATTTTTTATCAGGTCAGACAGGAGTATATCAGATAACAAGGAGGCTTAAAAGTACTGACATCTGACCAAATGTACTTGTTAAACACAGGGACTTAGTAATGGGTATATATATGTATTGATTTGTTAGATCTCAATCTGTTCCCTTTGTGACTGTGCACTCTGCAGGCAGAAGATAAAGACGTCCTTCTGCGGTCCATTCAGGGGATTACAGTGGGACTGTTGTCAAACACAATTCCACCATGAGACCAGAGGACATATGAGACCAGAGGACAGATGAGACCAGAGGACAGATGAGACCAGAGGACAGATGAGAGCAGAGGACAGATGAGACCAGAGGACAGATGAGAGCAGAGGACAGATGAGACCAGAGGACAGATGAGAGCAGAGGACAGATGAGACCAGAGGACAGATGAGAGCAGAGGACAGAAGAGAGCAGAGGACAGATGAGAGCAGAGGACAGATGAGACCAGAGGACGGATGAGAGCAGAGGACAGATGAGACCAGAGGACAGATTGTCCTGGAAGGCCAACAGGTACTAACTGATGTGGACAACATTGCATTAGCTGCTACCATGCTGTTTGGACTAATGTATGCAATGAACCTGAACTACCCCCCTAAACTGAAGTGCACATTCGAAGTGCTCCAGCAAATGTTAATGGAGCTAGACGATAACATGCTCTCCAAGAAAGCCCAAGCGTTTAAAAACAAACTATTTGAGTGAGCTGTTGCCATGGACCATTGTGCACTTTTACAGCATTCATACTGGACTTTCATCGATACGTCGGGCACTTCCTTTGCTCATGCCTTTTGCTTGATTTGCATGTTTCAGAAATGTGGGTTTTTCCTGGGGTCATGTGTTTCAGAAAGTACCACTTGTCATGTGTTTCAGAATGTACCACTTGTCATGTGTTTCAGAATGTACCACTTGTCATGTGTTTCAGAATGTACCACTTGTCATGTGTTTTCAGAATGTACCCCTTGTCATGTGTTTCAGAATGTACCCCTTGTCATGTGTTTCAGAATGTACCACTTGTCATGTGTTTCAGAATGTACCCCTTGTCATGTGTTTCAGAATGTACCACTTGTCATGTGTTTCAGAATGTACCCCTTGTCATGTGTTTCAGAATGTACCCCTTGTCATGTGTTTCAGAATGTACCCCTTGTCATGTGTTTCAGAATGTACCCCTTGTCATGTGTTTCAGAATGCACTAATTGCACTAATTGCACTAATGTACTAACTTCAAAATGTCAGTTCTTGTTTTTATTTGTATTACTTTCTTTAGTGCATATGTGGTGAGAAACCAGGCCATTATTATACTTCCATATATTTTTCCAAAGCAATGCCGTTGCTTTTTTGTATTAAAGTGCCCTTTCATAGCAGGTTACTATTTAAATAATGGATTTGTAAGAACATTTCCTTTTTTCTGCTCGGCGTTGACATTTTCTGTTAATTGTTTACTTTGAATGAGTTACAAAAATAAGCCTTTCTTTGCCATCTGGCCCAAAAAACCTTATATTGGTCGGGAGAATAGTTTCCTTTAAGCTTCCTTGCTGTGTTCTAACACAATAATGTATATGTACATGCATCACAAACATTTTCTATTTCTTCTATTTTCAATGTATTTGTTAATTCTCCTGGGGCTGCATGATGGAGGAACCAACAGCTCATCTGCATGTGTGCTGGTTGTTAATATTGTTTTATTTTTTGAGAAAAATACATGAATGTTGTTCAAAGAAATGTGTCTGTCTTTATTGACTATTTATTTTAAAATGTTATGATAAATGCTGTAGATAAGAGATTAGGATGGATCCTGTAGAAGAATGTACCCCTTGTCATGTGTTTCAGAATGTACCCCTTGTCATGTGTTTCAGAATGTACCCCTTGTCATGTGTTTCAGAAAGTACCACTTGTCATGTGTTTTCAGAATGTACCCCTTGTCATGTGTTTCAGAATGTACCCCTTGTCATGTGTTTCAGAATGTACCCCTTGTCATGTGTTTCAGAATGTACCCCTTGTCATGTGTTTCAGAATGTACCCCTTGTCATGTGTTTCAGAAAGTACCACTTGTCATGTGTTTTCAGAATGTACCCCTTGTCATGTGTTTCAGAATGTACCCCTTGTCATGTGTTTCAGAATGTACCCCTTGTCATGTGTTTCAGAATGTACCCCTTGTCATGTGTTTCAGAATGTACCCCTTGTCATGTGTTTCAGAATGTACCCCTTGTCATGTGTTTCAGAATGTACCCCTTGTCATGTGTTTCAGAATGTACCCCTTGTCATGTGTTTTCAGAATGTACCCCTTGTCATGTGTTTCAGAATGTACCCCTTGTCATGTGTTTCAGAATGTACCCCTTGTCATGTGTTTCAGAATGTACCACTTGTCATGTGTTTCAGAATGTACCACTTGTCATGTGTTTCAGAATGTACCCCTTGTCATGTGTTTCAGAATGTACCCCTTGTCATGTGTTTCAGAATGCACTAATTGCACTAATTGCACTAATGTACTAACTTCAAAATGTCAGTTCTTGTTTTTATTTGTAATACTTTCTTTAGTGCATATGTGGTGAGAAACCAGGCCATTATTATACTTCCATATATTTTTCCAAAGCAATGCCGTTGCTTTTTTGTATTAAAGTGCCCTTTCATAGCAGGTTACTATTTAAATAATGGATTTGTAAGAACATTTCCTTTTTTCTGCTCGGCGTTGACATTTTCTGTTAATTGTTTACTTTGAATGAGTTACAAAAATAAGCCTTTCTTTGCCATCTGGCCCAAAAAACCTTATATTGGTCGGGAGAATAGTTTCCTTTAAGCTTCCTTGCTGTGTTCTAACACAATAATGTATATGTACATGCATCACAAACATTTTCTATTTCTTCTATTTTCAATGTATTTGTTAATTCTCCTGGGGCTGCATGATGGAGGAACCAACAGCTCATCTGGATGTGTGCTGGTTGTTAATATTGTTTTATTTTTTGAGAAAAATACATGAATGTTGTTCAAAGAAATGTGTCTGTCTTTATTGACTATTTATTTTAAAATGTTATGATAAATGCTGTAGATAAGAGATTAGGATGGATCCTGTAGAAGAATGTACGACAAGCCTCTATTCACATGAAATAAATAATCTTATGTACCCCTTGAGCACTAGGTAGATTAAACAGAAAACTATAGCATGTAGTTTCAACAAAACATTCATGTTGCTTTAACAGGTACAAGTTAAATATACTGAGTATATTAAAAGCCTAAAATGAACATAAAAAAGTCATGTTGGTTAAACATAGGGTAAATGAATATACCTATATTAAAGGAAATGTTCACATTAACATAACAATTTCATGTTTCTTTGACTTAACATAGTTGTGTGTCTCTAACATAATGGAATAGTTTTGAGGACACATGTTTTTAATGTGTGCAACCGGTTTCCATATTAAAATCATGTTATTCCAACGGCCTTTTTTTTTCAGTGTACGGTGTGCATGGTTTTACTAGATAACGAGGTGTGTGTGTGTGTGTGTGTGTGTGTGTGTGTGTGTGTGTGTGTGTGTGTGTGTGTACCTCTGTGTGTGTACCTCTGTGTGTGTACCTCTGTGTGTGTACCTCTGTGTGTGCACCTCTGTGTGTGCACCTCAATGAGAGAGTTTGTGGTCAGTAGAAGTAATATTTGACCTTTTGATTTTTTTGTTGGGCGTTAAAATATGTATTTATTGAAACACCACATAGTATATAGCCTAAAGTATGTGGACATCCCTGTTTGTTTAATAGCCAGACTACACTGAAAAGCTAGAGGGCTTTTCATTTAAAACGGATACAGGAAATGAAACATTTTTTATCAGGTCAGACAGGAGTATATCAGATAACAAGGAGGCTTAAAAGTACTGACATCTGACCAAATGTACTTGTTAAACACAGGGACTTAGTAATGGGTATATATATGTATTGATTTGTTAGATCTCAATCTGTTCCCTTTGTGACTGTGCACTCTGCAGGCAGAAGATAAAGACGTCCTTCTGCGGTCCATTCAGGGGATTACAGTGGGACTGTTGTCAAACACAATTCCACCATGAGACCAGAGGACAGATGAGACCAGAGGACAGATGAGACCACAGGACAGATGAGACCAGAGGACAGATGAGACCACAGGACAGATGAGACCAGAGGACAGATGAGACCAGAGGACGGATGAGACCAGAGGACAGATGAGACCAGAGGACGGATGAGAGCAGAGGACAGATGAGACCAGAGGACGGATGAGAGCAGAGGACAGATGAGACCAGAGGACAGATTGTCCTGGAAGGCCAACAGGTACTAACTGATGTGGACAACATTGCATTAGCTGCTACCATGCTGTTTGGACTAATGTATGCAATGAACCTGAACTACCCCCCTAAACTGAAGTGCACGTTCAAAGTGCTCCAGCAAATGTTAATGGAGCTAGACGGTAACATGCTCTCCAAGAAAGCCCAAGCATTTAAAAACAAACTATTTGAGTGAGCTGTTGCCATGGACCATTGTGCACTTTTACAGCATTCACTGGACTTTCATCGATACGTCGGGCACTTCCTTTGCTCATGCCTTTTGCTTGATTTGCATGTTTCAGAAATGTGGGTTTTTCCTGGGGTCATGTGTTTCAGAAAGTACCACTTGTCATGTGTTTCAGAATGTACCACTTGTCATGTGTTTCAGAATGTACCACTTGTCATGTGTTTCAGAATGTACCACTTGTCATGTGTTTCAGAATGTACCACTTGTCATTTGTTTCAGAATGTACCACTTGTCATGTGTTTCAGAAAGTACCACTTGTCATGTGTTTCAGAATGTACCACTTGTCATGTGTTTCAGAATGTACCCCTTGCCATGTGTTTCAGAATGTACCCCTTGTCATGTGTTTTCAGAATGTACCCCTTGTCATGTGTTTCAGAATGTACCACTTGTCATTTGTTTCAGAATGTACCACTTGTCATGTGTTTCAGAAAGTACCACTTGTCATGTGTTTCAGAATGTACCACTTGTCATGTGTTTCAGAATGTACCCCTTGCCATGTGTTTCAGAATGTACCCCTTGTCATGTGTTTTCAGAATGTACCCCTTGTCATGTGTTTCAGAAAGTACCACTTGTCATGTGTTTCAGAATGTACCCCTTGCCATGTGTTTCAGAATGTACCCATTGTCATGTGTTTCAGAATGTACCCCTTGCCATGTGTTTCAGAATGTACCCCTTGTCATGTGTTTTCAGAATGTACCCCTTGTCATGTGTTTCAGAAAGTACCACTTGTCATGTGTTTCAGAATGTACCCCTTGCCATGTGTTTCAGAATGTACCCATTGTCATGTGTTTCAGAATGTACCCCTTGTCATGTGTTTCAGAATGTACCCCTTGTCATGTGTTTCAGAAAGTACCACTTGTCATGTGTTTCAGAATGTACCCCTTGTCATGTGTTTCAGAATGTACCCCTTGTCATGTGTTTCAGAATGTACCCCTTGTCATGTGTTTCAGAATGTACCCCTTGTCATGTGTTTCAGAATGTACCCCTTGTCATGTGTTTCAGAATGTACCCCTTGTCATGTGTTTCAGAATGTACCACTTGTCATGTGTTTCAGAATGTACCACTTGTCATGTGTTTCAGAATGTACCACTTGTCATGTGTTTCAGAATGTACCACTTGTCATTTGTTTCAGAATGTACCACTTGTCATGTGTTTCAGAAAGTACCACTTGTCATGTGTTTCAGAATGTACCACTTGTCATGTGTTTCAGAATGTACCCCTTGCCATGTGTTTCAGAATGTACCCCTTGTCATGTGTTTTCAGAATGTACCCCTTGTCATGTGTTTCAGAAAGTACCACTTGTCATGTGTTTCAGAATGTACCCCTTGCCATGTGTTTCAGAATGTACCCATTGTCATGTGTTTCAGAATGTACCCCTTGTCATGTGTTTCAGAATGTACCCCTTGTCATGTGTTTCAGAAAGTACCACTTGTCATGTGTTTCAGAATGTACCCCTTGTCATGTGTTTCAGAAAGTACCACTTGTCATGTGTTTTCAGAATGTACCCCTTGTCATGTGTTTCAGAATGTACCCCTTGTCATGTGTTTCAGAATGTACCCCTTGTCATGTGTTTCAGAATGTACCCCTTGTCATGTGTTTCAGAATGTACCCCTTGTCATGTGTTTCAGAATGTACCCCTTGTCATGTGTTTTCAGAATGTACCCCTTGTCATGTGTTTCAGAATGTACCCCTTGTCATGTGTTTCAGAATGTACCACTTGTCATGTGTTTTCAGAATGTACCCCTTGTCATGTGTTTCAGAATGTACCCCTTGTCATGTGTTTCAGAATGTACCCCTTGTCATGTGTTTCAGAAAGTACCACTTGTCATGTGTTTTCAGAATGTACCCCTTGTCATGTGTTTCAGAATGTACCCCTTGTCATGTGTTTCAGAATGTACCCCTTGTCATGTGTTTCAGAAAGTACCACTTGTCATGTGTTTCAGAATGTACCCCTTGTCATGTGTTTCAGAATGTACCACTTGTCATGTGTTTTCAGAATGTACCCCTTGTCATGTGTTTCAGAATGTACCCCTTGTCATGTGTTTCAGAATGTACCCCTTGTCATGTGTTTCAGAAGTACCACTTGTCATGTGTTTCAGAATGTACCCTTGTCATGTGTTTCAGAATGTACCCCTTGTCATGTGTTTCAGAATGTACCCCTTGTCATGTGTTTCAGAATGTACCCCTTGTCATGTGTTTCAGAATGTACCCCTTGTCATGTGTTTCAGAATGTACCACTTGTCATGTGTTTCAGAATGTACCCCTTGTCATGTGTTTCAGAATGTACCCCTTGTCATGTGTTTCAGAATGTACCCCTTGTCATGTGTTTCAGAATGTACCACTTGTCATGTGTTTCAGAATGTACCTACTTGTCATGTGTTTCAGAATGTACCCCTTGTCATGTGTTTCAGAATGTACCACTTGTCATGTGTTTCAGAATGTACCACTTGTCATGTGTTTCAGAATGTACCCACTTGTCATGTGTTTCAGAATGTACCACTTGTCATGTGTTTCAGAATGTACCTACTTGTCATGTGTTTCAGAATGTACCACTTGTCATGTGTTTCAGAATGTACCTACTTGTCATGTGTTTCAGAATGTACTACTTGGTCATGTGTTTCAGAATGTACCTAATTGTCATGTGTTTCAGAATGTACCCTTGTCATGTGTTTCAGAATGTACCACTTGTCATGTGTTTCAGAATGTACCACTTGTCATGTGTTTCAGAATGTACCACTTGTCATGTGTTTTCAGAATGTACCCCTTGTCATGTGTTTCAGAATGTACCAATTGTCATGTGTTTCAGAATGTACCACTTGTCATGTGTTTCAGAATGTACCACTTGTCATGTGTTTTCAGAATGTACCTACTTGTCATGTGTTTCAGAATGTACTACCTTGTCATGTGTTTCAGAATGTACCACTTGTCATGTGTTTCAGAATGTACCCCTTGTCATGTGTTTCAGAATGTACCAATTGTCATGTGTTTCAGAATGTACCTAATTGTCATGTGTTTCAGAATGTACCACTTGTCATGTGTTTCAGAATGTACCACTTGTCATGTGTTTCAGAATGTACTAATTGTCATATGTTTCAGAATGTACCCCTTGTCATGTGTTTTCAGAATGTACCACTTGTCATGTGTTTCAGAATGTACTAATTGTCATGTGTTTCAGAATGTACCCCTTGTCATGTGTTTCAGAATGTACCCCTTGTCATGTGTTTCAGAATGTACCACTTGTCATGTGTTTCAGAATGTACCACTTGTCATGTGTTTCAGAATGTACCCCTTGTCATGTGTTTCAGAATGTACCCCTTGTCATGTGTTTTCAGAATGTACCACTTGTCATGTGTTTCAGAATGTACCACTTGTCATGTGTTTCAGAATGTACCCCTTGTCATGTGTTTCAGAATGTACCCCTTGTCATGTGTTTCAGAATGTACCACTTGTCATGTGTTTCAGAATGTACCCCTTGCCATGTGTTTCAGAATGTACCCCTTGCCATGTGTTTCAGAATGTACCACTTGTCATGTGTTTCAGAATGTACCACTTGTCATGTGTTTCAGAATGTACCACTTGTCATGTGTTTCAGAATGTACCCCTTGCCATGTGTTTCAGAATGTACCCCTTGTCATGTGTTTTCAGAATGTACCACTTGTCATGTGTTTCAGAATGTACTAATTGTCATGTGTTTCAGAATGTACCACTTGTCATGTGTTTCAGAATGTACTAATTGTCATGTGTTTCAGAATGTACCACTTGTCATGTGTTTCAGAATGTACTAATTGTCATGTGTTTCAGAATGTACCACTTGTCATGTGTTTCAGAATGTACTAATTGTCATGTGTTTCAGAATGTACTAATTGTCATGTGTTTCAGAATGTACCCCTTGTCATGTGTTTTCAGAATGTACCACTTGTCATGTGTTTCAGAATGTACTAATTGTCATGTGTTTCAGAATGTACCACTTGTCATGTGTTTTCAGAATGTACCCCTTGTCATGTGTTTCAGAATGTACTAATTGTCATGTGTTTCAGAATGTACCACTTGTCATGTGTTTCAGAATGTACCACTTGTCATGTGTTTCAGAATGTACTAATTGTCATGTGTTTCAGAATGTACTAATTGTCATGTGTTTCAGAATGTACTAATTGTCATGTGTTTCAGAATGTACTAATTGTCATGTGTTTCAGAATGTACCCCTTGTCATGTGTTTCAGAATGTACCACTTGTCATGTGTTTCAGAATGTACCCCTTGTCATGTGTTTCAGAATGTACCACTTGTCATGTGTTTCAGAATGTACTAATTGTCATGTGTTTCAGAATGTACCACTTGTCATGTGTTTCAGAATGTACCACTTGTCATGTGTTTCAGAATGTACTAATTGTCATATGTTTCAGAATGTACCCCTTGTCATGTGTTTCAGAATGTACCCCTTGTCATGTGTTTCAGAATGTACTAATTGTCATGTGTTTCAGAATGTACCCCTTGTCATGTGTTTCAGAATGTACCCCTTGTCATGTGTTTCAGAATGTACCCCTTGTCATGTGTTTCAGAATGTACCACTTGTCATGTGTTTCAGAATGTACCACTTGTCATGTGTTTCAGAATGTACCCCTTGTCATGTGTTTCAGAATGTACCCCTTGTCATGTGTTTCAGAATGTACCCCTTGTCATGTGTTTCAGAATGTACCCCTTGTCATGTGTTTCAGAATGTACCACTTGTCATGTGTTTCAGAATGTACCACTTGTCATGTGTTTCAGAATGTACCACTTGTCATGTGTTTCAGAATGTACCCCTTGTCATGTGTTTCAGAAAGTACCCCTTGTCATGTGTTTCAGAATGTACCCCTTGTCATGTCTTTCAGAATGTACCCCTTGTCATGTGTTTCAGAATGTACCCCTTGTCATGTGTTTCAGAATGTACTAATTGCACTAATTGCACTAATGTACTAACTTCAAAATGTCAGTTCTTGTTTTTATTTGTAATACTTTCTTTAGTGCATATGTGGTGAGAAACCAGGCCATTATTATACTTCCATATATTTTTCCAAAGCAATGCCGTTGCTTTTTTGTATTAAAGTGCCCTTTCATAGCAGGTTACTATTTAAAGAATGGATTTGTAAGAACATTTCCTTTTTTCGGCTCGGCGTTGGCATTTTCTGTTAATTGTTTACTTTGAATGAGTTACAAAAATAAGCCTTTCTTTGCCATCTGGCCCAAAAAACCTTATATTGGTCGGGAGAATAGTTTCCTTTAAGCTTCCTTGCTGTGTTCTAACACAATAATGTATATGTACATGCATCACAAACATTTTCTATTTCTTCTATTTTCAATGTATTTGTTAATTCTCCTGGGGCTGCATGATGGAGGAACCAACAGCTCATCTGCATGTGTGCTGGTTGTTAATATTGTTTTATTTTTTGAGAAAAATACATGAATGTTGTTCAAAGAAATGTGTCTGTCTTTATTGACTATTTGTTTTAAAATGTTATGATAAATGCTGTAGATAAGAGATTAGGATGGATCCTGTAGAAGAATGTACGACAAGCCTCTATTCACATGAAATAAATAATCTTATGTTCCCCTTGAGCACTAGGTAGATTAAACAGAAAACTATAGCATGTAGTTTCAACAAAACATTCATGTTGCTTTAACAGGTACAAGTTAAATATACTGAGTATATTAAAAGCCTAAAATGAACATAAAAAAGTCATGTTGGTTAAACATAGGGTAAATGAATATACCTATATTAAAGGAAATGTTCACATTAACATAACAATTTCATGTTTCTTTGACTTAACATAGTTGTGTGTCTCTAACATAATGGAATAGTTTTGAGGACACTGTAAGGCCATCTATCTGCACATGCTCACCACCAACACCACGGCCATCCACTTCTACGAGAACCGGGACTTCCGGCAGCACCACTACCTGCCGTACTACTACTCCATCAGAGGCGTGCTCAAAGACGGCTTCACGTACGTGCTCTACATCAACGGGGGGCACCCGCCCTGGACCATGTTATATCCTTTAGTGGAAGCATTAGCAGTCACAGGACGGGTGGTTTTATTCATCTTTGTATTCATGTGTTTAACAGGGACAGTGCACATTAATCAACTTTTCTGTAAATGTGCCAAGAGGCTATTTTCCATCTGTAGTCCCTGGACAGATTTAGCAAGTCAGCTTAAAGACACATTTCACTTTAGAGGTCACCTATTCTGCAAAGTCCACTTGTTCATGTCTCTTCATAAACACATTCATACATATTTTAAATGATGTTATTCTATTTTACTTTACATTTTCAGTTTCACCTCCTGTATTTATAAACGATTTTTTTTGACAGTTTTTCTAAGAAAGATTCTACATGGAGCCCAATTATTTGAACTGACACTCAAAGAGCGAAACATTGGCTCGAATCTCCAAAACTCTAAACACGTTTTCAGCTTTTCACACAATTAGCAAATCAACATGACACTTTGTGCAAACCTCTGCACACGTCTCTCCACGTGAGACACAGGAGTCTCACATGAAGTCACGTGTGAGCAGGTTTCAAACACTGATATTCAAAATGCCTCACACATGGACCAATGATCAAGAAGCACGTTCCACCTGACCAAACACCTGAGAGCATCATCGATGGCTCATCAATCAGGATGTTAGCACTATGAAAAGACCACAGGTGAGAACTCTCTTACAGCAACAATGGAAGCCAACATGGAAGCAAGAGCAAGAGGAAGAGGAGGAGGAAGAGCTGGGTGAGAGTGAGAGGAGGAAGAATGAGAGGTAGAGGTAGAGCTGGAGGGAGAGGACGTGGACAAAGAAGAATACTCTCTAATGAAATGAAATGTTATCACATGATTTGACGATGAGAGAGGCTGGACAGAGGGTTCAGCCTAATCTAAGCCGGTTACTCTGTAATCCGGACACTTAGACTTGAACACAGGTTAGTCACCAGTTTGTAGCTCTGCATAACTCATGATATATCAGCGCTTATATCTGTTGTGTGAAACGTATTTACTTCACTACTGTAATTGAATTGTTGGCATGTTGCAGACTATAACTGCACAACAATCCTGCACAATGCACTGTGGTGAACTTACTGTTATGCAACACAGACACTGACCGACCACTATGTCTTTGTTGTTTATCTGAAGGACTGAGAAACAAAAAGGTGGAAGGCTAAGGATCTCCAATGAGGCACAGGAAGCAGCAGCTACAAACTGGGTTTTGGCAAACAATGCATCACACTTAGAGAGACACTTTGTGTGTGTGGTGCATCTTTCTTAAATCATGTTTTATTTTATGTTTTTTATTCCACATTTTTAGAAATAAATACAAATATTTTGCACATTTTTTATTTAACTTCTTGTTTGAAAAAATATATTTTAATATTTGTACTTATTTGATGATTTATTATAATTACAAATATTTAAAACCTTTTATTCTATTTCTATTAATTGTGTCTTTTTTTGGTGGAAATGATAAATGATTAGTATTGCACATTTTTACTTGACACTTATTATATTGTATTTTAATTATACTTGTAATTCTAATAATGACCTTTTACCTGTGAGCTGTAGTAACCTCCTGCGGACACTAGAGGGCGGCAGAGCGTCATAAAGAATCCACTGCAACAAACGAGACTTTCATAAAACAACATACATTATTAAATGAGTTACTATAATTAGTTATAATAATAATTAATAATAATAATTAGTTATATAATTATAATTAGTTACTATAGGCGCATTCACACCGCGACTAAGGATCATCATTTTGAAACAAGGGGTCATTCACTCAAAATATATAATAAAACAAAAGACACTCTGACCCTTAAGAACAAAAATTAACACATTTAAGCCCATTATTATTTCAATTAATGATCATGAAAATTCAACTGTGTTAAATTGAAAAAGTGTTATAAATATATTCTTGATATCTTATCTTCACAAAATCTGTTTTTTTTCTGTGAAAGTGTAATATAATAATAATATATAATATTCGATGGCATTTTTTAAATGTTTTTATTACATAAACCTTTTTAATTGAAGCACAAGCTTTAAGATTTTATAATAATATCGCCATTATTATTTGTATTATTCTTTATTTAGTTTTATCTGTTGTGGACATTTATACATTTATATTTTTATTGCACACTCTTAAACTTCCTATATTTATTTAGATATTTTCTTTTTTATTAACTTTTAATTTAATTTTAAAATGAAGCAACCGTCACAAAACCTAAACACCCAAAGTTTTCTGATTCAAACACTTTAAAAAAATACTTTAAGTGCCTTTTAACAAAACTTCTAAGAAGAAGTGAGTTTTAAGTGTTGATTTAAAACCCCCAGGGTCTGGGCCGACCTCACATGGAGGGGCAGAGTGTTCCAGAGCCTGGGGCCAGCTGCTGCGAAGGCTCGGTGCCCTCGGGTTTGAGCCTGGTCTTAGGCACTATCAGCAGCAGCTGGTCAGCCAACCTTAAGGCTCTGCCTGGGGTGTAGCGATGGAGGAGTTCGGCTATATAGGCCGGAGCCAGCTCATTTAGGGCTTTGAAAACAAATAAAATGAGTTTAAAATCTATTCTGAACCGAACTGGAAGCCAGTGCAGTGAAGCCAGAATTGGGGTGATGTGGTCACGCTTTCTATGAGAAGACGTGCAGCTGCGTTCTGAACTAGCTGCAGGCGTCTAATTGAGGCCTGGTCCATACCCACATACAGAGCATTGCAGTAATCAATCTGCTTCTTATTTAGATTTATTTTGCTTAAAAGTCAAAGTTTAGGTTCATTATTCAATTTATTTTAACAGTTTTGTACCTCTGTAGGAAACAGATCTGATGTTCTTCCCAAAAATCCAGAATCCACTCCCTTGTGGTTGAAAATGCTTTAATTCACCCATAACACCCACACATGATCAAATACAGAAGATACAGAATCATTTTAATATTATCACTTATTCTATGATTTATTTTATTTACTTTGCAAGCACACAGAATTATTAAACATGTTGTTATTCTTTTAGTGATTACTGATTGTCTTGTTTTAAATCTGGAAAGCACTTTGTTCGACTGAGGTTGTTTTAAATGTGTTATAAATAAACTTGACTTGAATCAGATTTCAGACTTTCATAAAACAGTTCTGACATATTTCTACATTTCTTCATTCCAGAATGAATGTTCCTTACATTTGACTGAATGTCTCGTGATCTACTCATATTTATAGACATGACAATATAGGATGAGTCAGCAAATAAAAATAACAAAAAGTTAAAACCTCCAATAATTTCACAAAATCTCAGAGGTGATCATTTTCAATTAGCCAGCAGTCCAGTAACTACGTTCAAAACAATGAAGACCGACCAACTCTGACATCAGAGAAAAGAGAACCACTGAGTTCATATGTTTACTTATTTACTCGTGGTTCTTCGTCCGGGCAGAAAAGCAGCACCGGCGAGGCAGAGGGAGAAATGGCACCTTTGGGGGATTGTGTTGGGTTGGTGGTATGAGGGGTGAAGACATGAGTCGTGTCTCATCACAGCTAGACTTGACTGAACTCCATTTCAGTCGGACAAATCACGTTTGAAATGTTTATTAACAGCAGCTTATAGTTTCAGTTTGGATCCAGCCTCACATCGAGCCATTCCCCCTGAGCTCCAAGGCTTTCCCGTGAATATATTATCTAGTGTGACTGCTATGTGTCGGCCTGGGTCCGGCCCCAACGAGCCAACTACCCCCTAAGCACCTTGACCTTGAGGTGAAGAAACTATCCCATAAGACCTCTATGCGTGGGCCTGGGTCCGGCCACAACGAGCCCTCGTTCAAGCAAAGATGGGTTGATAATCCAGCCCAGTAACCACCTGATATGCTATAATAGTACAGCTTTAAATATGTATTCATACATCAAGGATTGCAAGGGGAATAGTGGTGGGGGGGTATGACCTCCTTTTTGAAGATGGAGGGTGTGAATACAGAGAGAAGGTTCAGGAGCAACTCTGCTGCTTAGTCTCCGCAACAGTTCCCGTAAATACGCAAAAATGTACGATCAAATGTATAATTTTCTAGACTACACAGACTGAATTCTTCCATTGATGAGACCATTCTCTCTTTTGACATCTGGATTGTCTGTGGTACAGGTTTTCATGTTGGGCTACACTCTAAAAACGAATTCAGGCGACCTTTCACCTCCACTTAATTAAATGCATGGTTGCAAGATAAAAATGTGAGTTAATTGATTTAGATAAACATTTTAAGTTGCAAACATTAATTTATAAGTTGTGTTGACGTAATAATGTTGGTAATTACATCAACTTAATATTGTGTGTAATTTGAACTGATTTCTGCGTTAATTGACTTAAAACTAAATTCAAGTTGTAGTAAGTAATGCAATTGGCTTGATAACTTAATTGTTCTACACCTTGAGTTAAGGAGTTCAAGTCCACTCCCACTTAACATGTCTGGACAAGTTCCCACAGTTAAGACTAATAGAAATATACAAAGGACATTTTAAGGTGAGTGTCATCTGTTGTCATTCAAACAGTAGATAGCCTTGTAGTTGCACTGAATAGGCAAATTGCTGTTTGACCAAAACTAGCAGCCTTTGAACTGTGAATAGTTCTGTGAGAGGATACAAAGTAGAGGCTACTGTGAGAGTACAAATACTTTGGTTACTATTGTGATATCGCTTTTTATTCAAAATGAATCTCGTGAAGCAGATCAAGGATGCTTCTTGAGGGAGGATCCTTATTTAGAGTTGTCATTGAAATGCAAGTTGTTGGCAGTCTCCCATTCAGAATATATTCATTTAGGTCATTTCTCTTTTTTTCCTTTTTCAAAAATAGCACAATACAATTGAAGTACGCAGAGAACTATAGCCATCCGCTGCCTTGTCGTGTACCTTGGAGAAAAGGAAGAGGACCTTTTCAAGGAGTTTAGCGACGTCATTAAAAATCTTGAAATAAAATAAAATCCATGGCACAGTGGACTGTAGTGGCAATTTCTTTATCTTACCTTATATGCTAAAACCAAATGCTTCTAAAAACATTGTCTAAAACTACTGTACCATTTTCCTGATATGTGCTGTTTTCTCTGCATACATGAATAAGGGTTTTTATTCCCAAGCGCTTCAAGGCCACAGAGTTGATTTGGCAGACTATGTTGAGACTACTACTCTTCACACAAAGTCACACAAGAACTTCCATATTCTGAGAACTGTTATGCTAACTACAGCTCAAGGACAGGTGTCTAATAACAATATGAGACCGTGTGAAAGCAGATTTCTGAGCAAACTCTGTCTCCCCGCCCTTTCTTGTATATAAGCTTTGCTATTTTGTTACTATTGCGCACACTCCTGCAGACTATCCTATACTCTGTGAGACCTGTGTCTTTGAAGCTTCAAATAAATAACCAGAAAGACAACTCTGTCTGTTTCACCATTTATTGTTGATCTTCCTGACTTGTGTATCTCCACAGTATTGACTGGATCTAAGATTTCCATAACAGGACACAGAACAAAAGCACTGCTCTCTGTCAGCTACATTTTGAAGCATATTGCACTTTTGGCCACACCCCAATCAATAATATCTTAGCAACGTTCAGCATGGATAGGTGTTGGCAGCAATGGCATGGGAAAAGGATTGTGTAACATTTGAAAAGTGGCTTCTGCTCTTCTCTTAACCAGTTCACATATTGTATGGAACCTGCAAACAGATGAGAAGATACACTAAAACGTGCACGGTTGTGATTGACAAAATCTGTCCACATGCATTGAAACACTAGGCAAAGTACTCAAAAGCACCTCTGTGTGTCTTCAGGACCACGTTGCCATGACGACACACACATGCAGACTCAATAGGTGAAAACAAGACCAGCGTTGCTTTAGCACAGTATGCAATTACCTAATTCATTATCTCTGATGCGCTAACCTATTATTTAATGTGCTTCAAAAGGACATGAATATCGCCTTCATCAGTGACCGGTCCACCCAGGATCTGACCATACGATGGCAACCGTCGTGGTGGAGGGAAACAAATGAATGAGCATTCTGCGTTAAATGTGTTCATACTGTTTGTTACATCTTTTGTCAAATGGATGTGTGTGATCTGCAGACTGGTGGCCATTGAGAGCTTGTTTCTGTAGTTTTACAAAACCTTTACAGATGTTACATATTTGGCACTGGTTTTAAATATGCAGAGGCCTCGAACTTCGATGTGATGGCAGCATGTATTTGCTGTGTCCCCATGTCCCATGGTAATATGGCTAATGTGTTTATTTATTATTTGTGGGGAAATTTAAATTTGTGTTATTTATCTTTTTTTTCAAGATTGAAATGAAGCTCAGCGCAAGTTCCTTCAGGAAGACTGGGTGTAAATACATTCACTCCGCAGCTGCATATAATCAGCTCATCACGGGCGTTCTCTTTAATTACATTTCACCTCATTCTCCAGCAGCCAATCAATGTGCTGCAGCCAAACTATAACATGGTTCTCCTCTCTCCTGCAGTCAGCTGTGATTTCAGGTGTTCATGCACCTTATCATATGGCATGTGTCCATAAATGTTCAAACAAAATGAATTCTCTCCTGATTGAAACATCATGTGTTGAAATAAACAACTGCAGTTCAAAATAAAAAGTGAATTGCCTAATATTTTTGTTGTGGAATCAATTAGTTTCTTTCTTTAAAGGCAAAAACATGAAAAAGCTAAGAAAAGAAACTATTGAATACAATATATTTGGAGCAACTTAATTTATAAATGGTTGTCAACTTAAAAACGTGTGTTCACAATGATGGTAATTAAGTTCTTACAACTTAAAATTCCTTTTAAATCATAAAACAAGTCGGAACAACTTAATCTTTTGAGTAATCAACTTCAAAACTTGTGTTTATGCTCCAATTATGAAGTAAGTGGTGATTAAAAACACCTCTGATTGTAGAGGAAAAGCCTTCTCCCCTAACTCAAATAACTTTGTTGCTTTAAGACAATTTCATTAGAAGTTGTCTTAACTCAATAAACATCGATGCAAACTGTTGCGTTGATTTTCTTTGTTGAGCCAAGGCATTTGTCTTTAGAGTGTGGATCAATCAAATGAAATAGATTGACTAGATGTGCATCCTGTATTCAGAATCAGGCTGACTGCCAGGGAGGTTCACACATGCAAGAAATGAGCTTTGCTGGATGAAGGTGGAAAGAGAAACACAGTGAGAGGAATGAAGTAGAATCAGAGCCAATTTAGAACTTCATAAAAACTATTTAAATAATGAATAAAAAATATCTGCACTGATTTAGCGTGAATGCAATAACCTCCACTCTCCAGGAGTTACCGACCTTATAGGAAAATCCCATGATTGTGTTCTCTTTAAAATGTGGGTGATTGCTATACACATGAATGCTAATCCTTCTGACGTTTGCCCTTCTGTGAGAATGCTGTTCATTGACTCAAGTAAGCCACTAAATATTAAACTAAACTTGAGAGTCATTGTCCGAGTTACTCTGGATACACATTGTCTTTCTCTTCAGTAGAAACTGATATCCATAAAAGATCTCTTGGTTAATGCTCTCAATCATCACATTTCATTTACCTCACCTTTTATAAACACTACAATGAGACACTTCACTCTCCTGTTTCAAAAACACAAGTTTGCAATGAAATCATTTGGCATTTATTTTATTTTTTTATTCTTTTTCAATGCTGCATGGGTTCCAGAAGAACTCCAACTGGGTAATCCTAATTTGGATTCTGATGGATTTGCTTGGCCTTTTTCGGGTTTCTGTCAGGTTTCTCAACTGGCTCCTGGGCGCGTTTTTTGGGGTTTTCTAACAGCTTCAGCTCCAGCTCCACCTCCACAGGGAAATGGTTACTGACCCTCCACGCCTGAAAGAAACAGAGAAAACATTTTAGAAACTCAATTTCAATTAGTTGTTCTTCTTGGCATACAGAACAAAGTCTCAGTTTAACTTCTAACAGGTGGTTTCTTTGCACAAGATGTTTTTTTAGACCATCAACTCAATAGTTCATAAAAATGAAAGAAATCACAAGCTTTACTTAATCTATTAATCAAGTAATCTAGTTCCTGGCTGTAGTGACTACTCCTGTCAACTCTCACATCTCTGCACGCCTAATAACTTCATCTGTTATCAGCTCAATAGAAGGACTCGCTCATCCACCGTGACATTAGACGTCAGAGCAAAGGACACGTCTTGGAATTGGTCTTTTGTGTTAGTTAGATTATCTTTGGCTCACATGGAATGATCATTAAGGTCTGATGCTATTTCAAAATGTCAAATATTTCCATTGATCAAATGCTGATCTTCACTGAAATAATATGCAGTCATGTTTTATTTTAGTTACGTACACTTAGGCTGAATTATTTTAGTTAAATGAGTGAGATTCTAAGTATGGCTCACATGGAGGGATTTGAGGTGTCTGATGCACTTTATAATTTGAATGTGTTTAAATACATGTGTTTATTGATTGATGATTAAATGAGTAATGCTTCACATGTACTGACTTCTGAACATGCCATTTACATGCGTGTCGTTTCAATAAAATGCGTCACTCAACACGATGCGCTGGCGAGGAGGATGTCGTGAGACAGCGTCACGCAAATTTGAAGCTCGAGATGAAAAAACCGTAACCACATATTTTTTTGTCTTTCCGCGTCTATGAATTGACTCTACATGTAATCGTGACGCGGTCCAGTGTGAACGTACCTTCTCCAGGTTAAGATCATATTTCACCCAGAAGTCAAAGACCCGAGCGCTGTCTTCCACCACTCCCTTGTTCATGTCAGTGGTGACGACAATCCTGCAGAAACAGGAAGAGAGGCGTGATTAAGAGAGTGTGTGTGTGCATGCAAGTGTCTTCATGATTATCTGTGTGTGTTCACCTGTCGTAAGCAAATTTTAACCGCAACACTGTAGTGTCAACGTTGTTCTCGATCAGCCAGTTGAAATTTGTTTCGTTGCAGAGGCGGCGGATATTCTTCCAGTCATCTTTTTTTACATACTTGCCGCCTGCGTTGAAGTCTCCGAGCACCATGATGTTCTGCAGGCAGAGGGAAACGGCTCAAACTGATTATTTGAAAACTAGATCAGAATAATGTCATGGTAATGGGCAATCTGAAAAACACAAATGTAAACGCCCCCTATCTGAATGTTGCTCTCTGTCGTCAACTCATTTTACACAGAAGCGGCTGTTCTCCCGCTACCTGAACAAACTGCTGAGTCATGATGGAGATTTAAGTTAATATTTTGAGATATTACGTTTTATTTGACAATTCTTTTTGAAAGATCTCTTCTTTTGTTTTGATCACATCGGCAGATATGGGCTTCCATTGTAATATGTTTGTAACACAGTTTAGCTAAAGAATTAAGTGTGTGTGTGTGTGTGTGTGTGTGTGTGTGTGTGTGTGTGTGTGTGTGTGTGTGTGTGTGTGTGTGTGTGTGTGTGTGTGTGTGTGTGTGTGTGTGTTGTACGGGATATTACATTGTTCTTCAAACTTTGTTCGGCAGCATCAACCACGTCAACAAGGGCATCAATTTCTTTTACAGCGTGGCCCGGTTTGGTGTGAATGGGGATCAGAACAAATTCCTTACCAGCTGGAGACCAGGAGAGAGAGAGGAGTGAATGAAGAGAGACAACGACAATAGAAGTAATACCGCTAAAGTAAGTAAATGAACTTCATCACATTCAACCACTAATACAAAAGTAGCACGGAGCAAATGATAGAGTTGTTTTAAGTGGTGTTGGTGACGGACAGACCTCAGGATCTCCTCTCACACAAGTCTGGTGCTTAGTTCTCTAGAATAGTTGAGATAATCTACATTTCCAGTGAAAGAACAGAGTCTCTCCTCTAATACCGGTCTCTGTGGAGGAAAACTTGACGACGAAGGGCGGTCTTTCGAAGACGCCTCTCTTGCCCTCATTGTAGTGGAAGCTGTCTTTCACGGTCACCTTCTTATTCCTGCAGAGGAAAGATGGAACTCTTAATTTTGAAGACGTCTCCAAACAGTGGATCGAGTTCATGGACTCTTTCTCATGGTCACATATTCACACAACTCCTGGAGCATTTTCTATGCTGTTTACACTCTTTATCAAACACATAGTTCCTGTTTCTGCTCCCTGGTATTAACAAAGCAATCCATACAAAGGATCATTTGACTGTTGGTGTTTTGTTTTTGCCCTTTTGTGTTTTACTTGTAGAGGAAGAGGTATCTCTCCTTATAGCTCTCCTCACGCTCGGTCACGGGCAGGTAATCACTGGAGATGTTGTCGAAATGATGAGGAGAATCTATGGGGATATCTCTGGGGAAACACACACACACACACACACCTATTGTTTATCTTGAATCATAAAGTGAGTTCATGATCTGTCAAACAAACAAACTTGTTCAAAAGGTCACCATTAGTGCTGCTGCATTTGGAAAACATAACTTTTATATTGATTGATATTGCAATTCCAATATGAAAGGAAATATATGAATGTATGATAGTATGAAGTGTATCTGTATTAAGTCTAGAATACTGTTTGTAGGCCAGGACTTCTCCACAATACTTCATTCAGATATTTTCACTCGTTTTGCCAAATACTGAGATTACTGAGATTTGGATATTGCAGCAGTCGAGATAACATTTAGATGAATGAAGCCGCCCTCACAGTCTGCATGTCTGTGTGTTAGAATACTGTGTTTGCTCTTCATAAGTCTTACTTGTTAACAAGATCCATGATTCCTTTGGTTACTTTCCAATCTTTGTCGCGGACCTCCTGGATCAGAATGATGTCATAGCGATTGATGATCTGAAATGTTTGTATTCTGATTGGTCAATTCTGAAGGAAGTACTAAATGGAACAGCAGAAGAAGACAGACAGGAAGTAAACACTAAAGGGAACAGCAGAAGAAGACAGACAGGAATTGAACACTAAAGGGAACAGCAGAAGAAGACAGACAGGAAGTGAACACTAAAGGGAACAGCAGAAGAAGACAGACAGGAAGTAAACACTAAAGGGAACAGCAGAAGAAGACAGACAGGAAGTGAACACTAAAGGGAACAGCAGAAGAAGACAGACAGGAAGTGAACACTAAAGGGAACAGCAGAAGAAGACAGACAGGAAGTGAACACTAAAGGGAACGGCAGAAGAAGACAGACAGGAAGTGAACACTAAAGGAAACAGCAGAAGAAGACAGACAGGAAGTGAACACTAAAGGGAACGGCAGAAGAAGACAGACAGGAAGTGAACACTAAAGGGAACAGCAGAAGAAGACAGACAGGAATTGAACACTAAAGGGAACAGCAGAAGAAGACAGACAGGAAGTGAACACTAAAGGGAACAGCAGAAGAAGACAGACAGGAAGTAAACACTAAAGGGAACAGCAGAAGAAGACAGACAGGAAGTGAACACTAAAGGGAACAGCAGAAGAAGACAGACAGGAAGTGAACACTAAAGGGAACAGCAGAAGAAGACAGACAGGAAGTGAACACTAAAGGGAACGGCAGAAGAAGACAGACAGGAAGTGAACACTAAAGGAAACAGCAGAAGAAGACAGACAGGAAGTGAACACTAAAGGGAACGGCAGAAGAAGACAGACAGGAAGTGAACACTAAAGGGAACAGCAGAAGAAGACAGACAGGAAGTGAACACTGAAGGGAACAGCAGAAGAAGACAGACAGGAAGTGAACACTAAAGGGAACAGCAGAAGAAGACAGACAGGAAGTGAACACTGAAGGGAACAGCAGAAGAAGACAGACAGGAAGTGAACACTAAAGGGAACAGCAGAAGAAGACAGACAGGAAGTGAACACTAAAGGGAACAGCAGAAGAAGACAGACAGGAAGTAAACACTAAAGGGAACAGCAGAAGAAGACAGACAGAAGTCTAAACGCTGCACATGTCTCCTCAAGCTGCTGAATGTTCTCTAAATGCTGCATGTGATGTCAAGTTGCTGAATATGTTTCTTCATGTGTTTTTATATCTGCATCCTTTCTGAAGCTGCAGCGAGTTTCTCCTGATGGAAGAGTTTGGGGCCGTAGCAGCACGTTTACACCTGCTGGCCACCGTAGTTGTTCAGTGCTGCACTTCAGCATTATGTTTAAAATGACCATTACCTCACAAAACAATCATTGATTTCCAAGAAAAGGAAACTCAAACAGGAAGTGGGTTACTATGTTTCACTTGCCAAGATACAGTCAAAACAACGAATAACAAATACATATTGGATACCAAGTTGAGTTTCAGACCTTTTTGATGGTATTCCTCGCTTCTTCGTATTCTTTTTTGGGATCTTTGATTCCGGATTTTTTTTCTCCAAAGTGTCGGATGTTGAAGGCTCCAATCAGCAGACAGGAGGTCACATGCAGCAGGGCCGAGAAGAGACCCAGAGCACAAAGGAGACGCATCCTGGGACTAACAGAGACATATTTTTAAAATACTTGGTAATCAAATCAAAACTTTATTTACATTGCACTTTTCAAACACAAAGGTAACTCAAAGTGACTCGTTTGTTTTCCCACAATGTCCTCTTTGGGTCAAAATGCAGTTATTATATTAAAAATATTAAATATTTGCTTTAACTGAGTGGTAAAGTCACAAAACAAAAATGAACTCCAACATATTGTAATAGATTTCAGTCGTCTTAGGAGGACGGGGGAGTGGTGTCAGCCTTCTTACTGAGTGTCCAACACTGTTCAACAAATACTTTCACTTACTCACTTTCATTGCTCAATGAGAATATATTCAGGGTTGTGAAGTAACTAAGTAGATTTACTCAAAGACTGTACTTAAGTAAAATGTTGAGGTACTTGTACTTTACTTGAGTTTTTCCAGTTTATGCTACTGTGTACTTCTACTCCTCTACAGTTCAGAGGTACATGGTGTACTTTTCCTCCACTACATGTATTTAATACCTTTAGTTACTTCACAGATCTGGATGAATGATGTGAAATCTAACCAAGTGTTGAATCAGACTTTAGTTCCACCTGGAGTAAATCCACCAGCTACCCTGCAGTCTACAAAGCCATTCAGACTAGCTGCACCTTCACCAGCTTTGAGAACACTTTCATGATCAATCATTATAAAACATATCATATATATTATTCTGAAATGGACCAATCTGCACAACGACTACTTTTACTGTCTTTCACTATATTTTGATGAGAATACTTTTCTACTTTCACTTGAGGAACATTTTTAATGCAGGACTTTTACTGTAACAGAGTATTCCTACACTCTGGTACTTCTACTTTTACTCAAGTACAAGATCTGAGTACTTCTACTTTAACTCAAGAACAAGATCTGAGTACTTCTACTTTTACTCAAGTACAAGATCTGAGTACTTCTACTTTTACTCAAGTACAAGATCTGAGTACTTCTACTTTTACTCAAGTACAAGGCCTGAGTACTTCTACTTTTACTCAAGTACAAGATCTGAGTACTTCTACTTTTACTCAAGTACAAGATCTGAGTACTTCTACTTTTACTCAAGTACAAGATCTGAGTACTTCTACTTTTACTCAAGTACAATATCTGAGTACTTCTACTTTAACTCAAAAACAAAATCTGAGTACTTCTACTTTTACTCAAGTACAAGACCTGAGTACTTCTACTTTTACTCAAGTACAAGATCTGAGTACTTCTACTCTTACTCAAGTACAATATCTGAGTACTTCTACTTTTACTCAAGTACAATACCTGAGTACTTCTACTTTTACTCAAGTACAAGATCTGAGTACTTCTACTTTTACTCAAGTACAATATCTGAGTACTTCTACTTTTACTCAAGTACAAGATCTGAGTACTTCTACTTTTACTCAATGACAATATATGAGTACTTCTCCTCTTACTCAAGTACAAGATCTGAGTACTTCTACTTTTACTCAAGTACAAGATCTGAGTACTTCTACTTTTACTCAATGACAATATATGAGTACTTCTACTCTTACTCAAGTACAAGATCTGAGTACTTCTACTTTTACTCAAGTACAATATCTGAGTACTTCTACTTTTACTCAAGTACAAGATCTGAGTACTTCTACTTTTACTCAAGTACAATACCTGAGTACTTCTACTTTTACTCAAGTACAATACCTGAGTACTTCTACTTTTACTCAAGTACAAGACCTGAGTACTTCTACTTTTACTCAAGTACAATACCTGAGTACTTCTACTTTTACTCAAGTACAATACCTGAGTACTTCTACTTTTACTCAAGTACAAGACCTGAGTACTTCTACTTTTACTCAAGTACAATACCTGAGTACTTCTACTTTTACTCAAGTACAATACCTGAGTACTTCTACTTTTACTCAAGTACAATACCTGAGTACTTCTACTTTTACTCAAGTACAAGACCTGAGTACTTCTACTTTTACTCAAGTACAATACCTGAGTACTTCTACTTTTACTCAAGTACAATACCTGAGTACTTCTACTTTTACTCAAGTACAAGACCTGAGTACTTCTACTTTTACTCAAGTACAATACCTGAGTACTTCTACTTTTACTCAAGTACAATACCTGAGTACTTCTACTTTTACTCAAGTACAAGATCTGAGTACTTCTACTCTTACTCAAGTACAATACCTGAGTACTTCTACTTTTACTCAAGTACGAGATCTGAGTACTTCTACTTTTACTCAAGTACAACATCTGAGTACTTCTACTTTTACTCAAGTACAATACCTGAGTACTTCTACTTTTACTCAAGTACAATACCTGATTACTTCTCCCACCTCTGAATATATCTGTAAATCCAAAGGTACTCACGTTGAAGGGTCTTGAGTGTGATATCAGCTCAGCTCACAGATCCTCCAATGCCTGGTCGTAAAGGTCTGAATTTGGAAAGAGAGAAAGAGAGAGAGTAAAAATCCACTCAATAAACTCAACGTGGAGAAAGAATAAGTTTCAGGCAAATGTCATTAAGTTACACACCTTGCATTTTGTTTAAATCATTTAACACAGACATTGTGTAAGTGTTGTTGTAATACTCATTGAGGCATTTACTATCTGTCTTTATAATTCTGATACACCTCTGTACTGTATTATGGTACTATACACATTTAAACATCATTATTGTTGTTTTATATTAATGTACATGTACGCATTTTTACTTAACTTCTATTTTAATAATTAAGTCATTATTATTTATTTTATTTCATATTTTTTATTGCAAATAGTTAAATTACACTTCCTATATTTGTATAAATATTTATATTTTTTAAATTCAAAATAGAGCAATTGTCATTCAACCAATTTTACTTTAAATGTAGTATTCTGATTTACTAATTTGTAATAAATTAGTATCTTCTTTGTAGTGTATGATGCATGCAAAACAATGTAATTTAAGATGTTGACACTTAAAGTTTATTTTAAATTATATTATGGATTAGTGTTTTATATTATAGCCTGTTCTCTATTCTTCCCAGTAGGTGGCGACAAAAAGCCAAAAAGCGTCATGACGCAGCAGCCACAACCCGGAAGTAAACACCCAGCTGTTATCTTGATGCTAGTTTTTATCAAGCCCCCAGGAAGTGCGCCGGACTCTGATGAAAATATTCGTTGTGTCCAAACGGCGGTACTATAATTTCCGTATCAGTCCGTGACGTCACTGGGCCCAGAAAGACTTTTCCCCATTCGGCGCTTTCACACCGGAGTACTTTTCCCTTTTTGTTCCGATAGTTCCTGGGATTTTGCGTTCAGAGCAAAAAGAGAACTTAGTTGATGAGAACTTTTCCCCCCCTTTTTAGTCCCTGCTAGAGAGGTGGTACTATCCTGGGGAGAAACAAGTTCCACATTTCTGATTGGCTAGGCGAATTGAAAACCACGCCCTGTAAAACAAAAAAAAGTTTTGTGAAGTCGCCATTTTATTTGCTCGCATTAGCACCAACGCAGAGAGACTAACTTATGGCAACACAAGAGAAAACGTGGGAGCGGCTTAGGCGGCGCGTGAGGCTCAGGTTTGGGAAGGCTAAATAACTTTTTTTTACCTGACGCTGCCCGCCCCCGGCGTCTATAGAAAAGAGATCAACTCAGTGAAAGCACCGCCTGCTGACCAATCAGAGCTCAGTGTGCGGAGTTTAAATCTATCAAGTCATATTACAGGAGAAAGGAAATACAGTTTAAACTGCTGTATGCAGAGCAGACGCCAACGTGTCGCACTTATCATTCATATTGCATTGCCCCCCCTACTGGCTGAAATATGTTACAGCATTACTACGTCTAAAACTGTTCCAATACAAATATTTCGTATATCAATATTTTAATAGATGTAATATAATGATTGTTACAATACAAATCTGAATAATATCATGTTTTGTTTGAAATAATTTCATTTTTGAGCAGTCGCATGTTGTGATGTGTGTGTGTGTGTGTGTGTGTGTGTGTGTGTGTGTGTGTGTGTGTGTGTGTGTGTGTGTGTGTGTGTGTGTGTGTGTGTGTGTGTGTGTGTGACGTATGAGGTTAAGAACACAAGTTCCCTCGTTTTTTTTACATACAAGTGATTCAGCTATTGTATTACAATAAGATATGCGGCGATTTTTAAAACGTCTAATTTCTGGGACGTTTAAGGCGTCTACTTCTGCACTAAGTAGGACACTGGTTCATAATATTGTAGCGTGTTCAAGTAACCAAGGGATATAGTAGTTATCAAATAAGTATAAGATGTGTTATGATACGTTTTACAGATGTAATGCACTGTTGTTGGGGGGAGAGACCGCACCTTCCATATGAGTGAGTGTGTACGGCGGGCATGAGGCGTGCATGAGGCGTGCATGAGGCGTGCATGACGGGACGAGTTGTGTTCGTATGTGGAAAAGTCATACTCAGTGCGGTGAACGCTGGTTTTATTGCTTCTGTATCCGTAGCACCCCACGCAATAGTTGGGACTGTGTACTGACGTCAGTAAAAAAGGTTTGCCCCCCCAAGCGCAAATATCAAACTCCGCCTATGATATCACATCATCAATCAGATCATCGATCATATAATATCACAATATTTCCTTATCTGAGTCAGCTTCTCGAGCCGTAGCTATCTGGCCGTGCAACACTTACATTGTCACACATACTGTATGCAGACGTATTATTTTAAGCAACACATTAAGTTGACGAAACACTCAACTCAAATGTAATTAAAGTCAGATCGTGTCTTAGATGGGGCAGTGATATCATAAACCTGTTGTACGCTTTCAAACACTCGGTAGTTATTTTTTAACCAGTTGTTCTGTATTCTCCTTGCAGGTGCAACTCTGTGGCTTGTATCCTGGATTATATGTTTAAGTCATGGATGTTTAAAGTTCATATTTGTCTAATATTAGTTTACTTTTCATTAATGAAGTATGACGCTGCGCTGTCAGTACACTTGTCCCTGTTTGTGATTGGTCAAATGTAGCTAACCCCGCCCCTTTCACGTGAACGCGCTCCCAGCTGGAGAGAGAAACCCTGGCTTGATTTACTGAGTTGATAACCAGCGTCGTAGGACCGCTTAGCGAGATCTCGTTTGTTAGGGTTAGTTAAGATAACTCAAACATATGGTATACACAGGGTATGTTGAACTGGCTTCATAGTAGGCCTACAGGGCACTGGTGGCTAGCAGCGCTAATGTCAAAGACACAAACATTATACATTATATTTTTCTTTTACCAGGATGCAGTGACACAAATATTTGGGAAGGCTTAGCCTTCCCTAGCCTACAGCACCCGCTGCCCCTGGGGAGCGGTGGAGATGAGGAGGTGTCGGCGTTCTGGCGATTTACTCGGAAGGCTTCAGTAGAAGCTGCTGGGAGTCCCAGCAGCTTCTACTGAAGCCTTCCCCAACTCCAGGGACTTCCGGCCGGGGACTTCGGGTGGCAGAATACGCCGTGAAGTTGTTAGCGGCCTGCCAGTAAGCAAAATATATATCAAAGCACTTGGTGTGAAAGCGGCTATTGACTAACATGGGGAAAGAGACGTCTGTAAATCAGTGGATAATTTTGTTTAAACTAAATAAACTTCCCAGTATGAACTATTTTATAGCCCTTATTAGAATCATTCGGTCCTTAAAGTTGTAAAATGCACTAAAAGCCAAATCTAGATTTATTTTCTGTCTCCATTCATTCTACTGAGCCGAGAGTGGGAGCTTGGGGGCGGGCTTAAGGGGCGCATGCTCTGTGATCCTTTTCATATGTTCACCTGGTCATTATAAAGGTTTTGTGTGCTGTAATTTACCCATCTTTCATCAAAGATATGAACTTGGTTTCTGACTCGCATGTGTATTCATACACGGACGCCAAGTGTCGATATTTTATGATATAAACTGTAGCATATCCCTCCGAAAGATGGTCGTACACTTGACTGGTGATTTCTAATTTATTGAAAACTCAAGAGCTACAGAAAGACACAAAACAACAAATACATTTAAGCTATATCCATATGAGCATTACTTTAGAATACCATTAAACAAGTGAAGTTCCTAAAGTTAGCAAAGTTATAATACAGTAAAACGAATTAAGAAACCACATGTTTATATATAGTTAAAAATGCTTATAATCGATGTTGAAGCAGTTATAAATCTAAATCTTGACTGAAGGACAGATGGACAGTTATCATGTAATAGTTATACTGTGATCCACCTGATCCTGAGCGCAGTCTTTTCCCGCTGTTGGAGCATTTACTCAGGAAATGTCCTGAAGTACAATTTACTTTTTTACATTTCTACTCCACTACATTCAAAAGCCAGTATTGTTCTAGTTCCACCACGACATTTATCCACCTGCTTTTTACATCTGAAAGTATTTGTTAGAGCCATTTGGTCTGAATGTTGGGCTTAACAATAATATAAGGATTTAGATTAAACTGTATTTTTGTGAGTCACACTATGGTTTAAAAGATATTAATTTAAGGCTCACTTATTTGTTATGAAATGTGCGTCAGGTATCACGTGCACGGCTAAATGCCTTTATATGGCAGCACAAGGGGACACAGCTGATGAGACAGTAAAGTACTTTGATCGTGTTCTTTTTGTTCTTTTTTGGATACTGAAAACGTGGTTACTCTGAAGCGAGGAAATGTGTCTTCCTGTTTCTATGCCGTCTGGACCAATGAATAAAGCTCATCTGATTCAACAACGACCTCCGCTACATTTCTTTGGAAACAAAGAGAGGAGCGTCAAAACCCACAGCCCGACAGAGAGGGCTATTACATGTAGACACGGATTAAAACGCCACCACAGCATTCATGCTTTCCTCCAGGTGAGTTCCCCATGAACTCTAAAGTGATGCAACATTACTGTCTTTCTAATGTCTCTGCAGCACTTACAATAGTGTGTCTTATTTACAGCTGATCTTCAGTACCTGCATGATTACATTTGTTCTTAACGTGTGTCTTCATTGTTGACTTCACCTGTTGTATTTAGACACAATGACCTTCTACACAAAGACTTGTAAAAAGATCACTACACCCCTGCATATAACAGAACATCAAACTAAATCAAGCCAAAATCAAATGCCAAGATACTGTATGTCAAGTACAGCTTTAACCTTAGGGTGTTTTCACTTTCATGTACACTTTAAACCAAATGAACAACTACTGTGAGCCTTTTCTAAGTTAAGGGTATTCTTACCTTCCTCTCAAGACCAGGCAGACACCCTCAGAGATGAGCGGAGTTTACGAATGACAGGCTCAGTGTTTCAGAGAGACCAAAGCTCAAAAGCCAGACACCAAATGAGTTAGTTCTTTGTCTTAACACAGAGCATTTATACTCTTCCCTCCCTTTCTATCTGATTCCACATCTTGGAAGGGAGTTGTCATTGTTGGAACGCTATAACAACATTAAAACACAGTCAAATAAAGAAACCATGGTCTATTGCGTCCTGTTGGCATGAAAGTTGTGATCTTTATTTACTGAGTAGGAAGGGCAGGGTTCTTCTTCTGAGGATAAATAATATTTGCAGTATTGGGGTGACGATCACATGCCATGTTTTGTTGACTATTGTCAATGTAGACAAGGCTGTGTCCTTAGTCGAAAGTAGTATCACTTTGGACAAGGCAGTGCGCACCGCTTGTCATGTGACGATGAACAACCAATCATAGCCTGCTCTCCTGTCTTCAGTAAACACCTGTCTCCGGTATGAGAAGCATGTTGTATTACTGTAGGGTCAACGATAGCCAGAGTTTAGGATCTGTTTCCTCTTATTGGACATTGTGAGAGCTCTGCTCTTCAAGGTTCAAGGTTCTTTATTTGTCATACGAACATAGCTACAGCAGTTATGTCGATGAAAAGCTTAGGTCTCAACAGAGCAACACAATAACACAGAAACACAGAAAAATATAGTGCAAGTAAATATTAAAAAGTAAATACAAAAAGAAAAATAGTTTAAACAAAGTGGAATAGTGCAATACGAGTCTATATACAAGTTATTGGAATGATATGTTAGATAATAGATAAATCATTTCTAAGTAGCAGATGAATGTTATGGATGTTGTTTCAGCAGTTCTGTTTAACAGTCTTCTGGCCTGTGGGATGAAGCTGTCTCTGAGTCTGGTGGTGTTAGTCCGGATGCTGCGGTACCGCCTGCCAGACGGCAGCAGACTGAACAGTGTGTGGCTGGGCGATGGGGGTTTTTGATAATCCAGAGGGCTTTCTTCCTGAGCCGCTGGGAGTGAAGGTCCTCCATGGATGGCAGCTCCGTCCTGGTGATGTTCTGTGCAGTTTTCACCACCCTCTGTAAAGCCTTACGGTTGAGGGCGGTGCAGCTGCCGTACAGGCCGTGATGCAGCCAGTCAGGATCCTCTCTAAGGAGCACCTGTAGAAGGTCAGGATCCTCTCTAGGGAGCACCTGTAGAAGGTCAGGATCCTCTCTAAGGAGCACCTGTAGAAGGTCAGGATCCTCTCTATGGTGCACCTGTAGAAGGTCAGGATGCTCTCTATGGAGCACCTGTAGAAGGTCAGAATCCTCTCTATGGTGCACATGTAGAAGGTCAGGATCCTCTCTAAGGAGCACCTGTAGAAGGTCAGGATCCTCTCTATGGAGCACCTGTAGAAGGTCAGAATCCTCTCTATGGTGCACATGTAGAAGGTCAGGATCCTCTCTATGGTGCACCTGTAGAAGGTCAGGATCCTCTCTATGGTGCACCTGTAGAAGGTCAGGATCCTCTCTATGGAGCACCTGTAGAAGGTCAGGATCCTCTCTATGGAGCACATGTAGAAGGTCAGGATCCTCTCTATGGTGCACCTGTAGAAGGTCAGGATCCTCTCTATGGTGCACCTGTAGAAGGTCAGGATCCTCTCTATGGAGCACCTGTAGAAGGTCAGGATCCTCTCTATGGAGCACCTGTAGAAGGTCAGGATCCTCTCTATGGTGCACATGTAGAAGGTCAGGATCCTCTCTATGGAGCACCTGTAGAAGGTCAGGATCCTCTCTATGGTGCACCTGTAGAAGGTCAGGATCCTCTCTATGGAGCACCTGTAGAAGGTCAGGATCCTCTCTATGCTGCACCTGTAGAAGGTCAGGATCCTCTCTATGGTGCACCTGTAGAAGGTCAGGATCCTCTCTATGGAGCACCTGCAGCCAGTCAGGATCCTCTCTATGGTGCACCTGTAGAAGGTCAGGATGCTCTCTATGGAGCACCTGTAGAAGGTCAGGATGCTCTCTATGGAGCACCTGTAGAAGGTCAGGATCCTCTCTATGGAGCACCTGTAGAAGGTCAGGATGCTCTCTATGGTGCACCTGTAGAAGGTCAGGATCCTCTCTATGGAGCACCTGTAGAAGGTCAGGATGCTCTCTATGGAGCACCTGTAGAAGGTCAGGATGCTCTCTATGGAGCACCTGTAGAAGGTCAGGATCCTCTCTATGGAGCACCTGTAGAAGGTCAGGATCCTCTCTATGGAGCACCTGTAGAAGGTCAGAATGCTCTCTATGGAGCACCTGTAGAAGGTCAGGATCCTCTCTATGGAGCACCTGTAGAAGGTCAGGATCCTCTCTATGGAGCACCTGTAGAAGGTCAGGATCCTCTCTATGGAGCACCTGTAGAAGGTCAGGATCCTCTCTATGGAGCACCTGTAGAAGGTCAGAATGCTCTCTATGGAGCACCTGTAGAAGGTCAGGATCCTCTCTATGGTGCACCTGTAGAAGGTCAGGATGCTCTCTATGGAGCACCTGTAGGGGGTCAGGACAGTCTCATAATACACACATGCACACAGAAGCATTCACACTTGTATTTCAGGATCCACACTTGTGTTTTTCAATGCACACACAAATGTGTTCCGTTTCATATTCATGTAAATAAAATCCAAATACAGAAAAAAGTTTTAAATGTGTATTTTTGATCCTCACTATTTGTTTTCCGTTTAAAATCTCTGAACCTGCAAACACAACCCGCTCTCTGTGCACGGATCGCTGTGTATTCGTGTGTGGGTTTTTTGAGACTCCCCTGGCGGTCAGCCGATTCGTACTTGTAATTTTTTCTTTCTATAGCCAATCAGATGTCTCCTCAATTCTAAGCCAATCACATGAGTGCGCCCCCACGAGGGTAGATTTCTTGCGTTCATGACGTAGCGCTTCATGTACGCATTTTGCGCAGTCCGGAGCTGACAGGTCCATGGAGCCTGCAGGCGCTAATCTCAGGACACCTCCACTCTCAGTACAGCGCCACGTTCCGAACAGGAAATGCACGCAAATACAAGCCTTTATATCAGGCATCCTCAAAGTCCGGACTCCTGTCCGGATCCGGACCGGAGTCCGGACCGAACCACAACTGTCTCTGGACTCTCAGCTAATTATACTTTTCATATGTATTATCTGTGTTATCAGCGAGACATCGCCACAACGCAACGAGTCAAAATTCTCCGCTATGTCCACTGCAAACAGCGCTCTGCATGTACGACTGTTCCACTGTCTCACGTCTTGTAACCCCTCCCCCGGCCCTGGCGCGAGCGTGGAAATATGATTGGCGGCGATTACATTTGAACGGCACAAAACGAGAAGCATTTGGACTCAAGTACTGAAGGAATAAGGTATTTGCGGTCTACAATGACAGAGAAGAGACTGTCAAGTTTGGCTGTACTCAGCATTGAATCAAAACGCACTAAAGCTGTTGATCTTAATACGTTTGTGAGGAGTTTTGCTGAACAAAATGGTAATCGCTGCATTCAGCTGTAATAGACATGCCAACTTGATGCTCTGCTCTGTTAAGATGATGACCTTACGTGTGTAAATATATATTTTTTTATATTCTTTGTGGGGGTCAAATAAGACGGTGTGTAAAACTACACTGCCCAGCCAAAGAAAAGTAACCACTTTGATTGAACTAGGCCAGTAGGTAAGGACTTTCCACTGGATAATAACTGAAGTATAAAAGAATGCATGACTGAAGTGATGGAGACCATGTTGAAGGCAAACACAAAGAGGAAATAACAGGTCAAATCAAGCAAATCCCCCTCTCAGATTCCACAGCAACCAGAAGAACATAAATACTGGCTGGTGATTTGATTAATCAGCTTTGTGATGGAATAGAAAATGCACAGTGCATTTCCTTAGCTGTGGGTGAGTCCACTGACACCACTGACAATGCTCAGTTGCTGGTGTTTGTGAGTTGTTATGATGAGGCAAAGGGGGAGTTTGCTGAAGATGTGTTGGGCCTGACGAACCTCAGTGGACACACAAGGGGGCAAGACATAAAGCAATAATGGGAATGCTGAATGAAAGAGGGTGCAGCTGCCTTTATTCATAACAGCTCTTACACTGCGACTCTGAGGGATCAAGCACAGACACAATAACAATGAAAACTGCTGCATACAGATTATTTTTATTTTTGCAACCTCGTGTTAAGAATCTTGTTGCAATTGTTTAAAAGTTTGAATGACCGTAATAAACGGACCTTTGTCTTATTGAAAAAAAAATGTTTGGACCTTTAAGATTTGTATTTGAGTACCCCTGGTTTATATTATTAAGGTACAGCGCCACTTTCTGAACCCTTGATGAATGCTTGTGTTCACAAACACGGCAGGCAAAACCGTTTTAAATGTGTGTTTCCTGTATGGCGAACACAGCTGCTTTATTTATGTCTGTGTGAAGTTGTTGTGAGTGTGGAGGGAGCAGCGAGGTTAGCTTAGCCTAATCGATCAGTGCACTACGAAGCCAGGGCTAGACAGTGACCTGTCAACACGCAGCTCTGCATGATCACCTGATGCTCCGCCCTCTGTTTAGCGAGCTGACCGGACAGCGCAAAATGCTACATGAAGTGTCATGAACGCAATAAATCCTACCCTCGTGGGGGCGCGCTCATGTGATTGGCTTAGACTGGAGGAGACATATGATTGGCTATAGATGAGAGAAATTACAAGTACGAATCGGGTGACCGTCAGGGGAGTCTCAAAAAACCCACACACGAATGCACAGCGATCCGTGCACAGGAAGCGGTTTGTGTTCAGGTTCAGAGATTTAAACGGAAAACAAATAGTGAGGATCAAAAATACACATGTAAAACTTTTTTCTGTATTTGGATTTTATTTACATGGATATGAAACGGAACACATTTATGTGTGAATTGAAAAACACAAGTGTGGATCCTTCTGTGTGCATGTGTGTATTATGAGACTGTTCTGAGCCCATACAGGATCCTCTCTAGGGTGCACCTGTGGAAGTTGCAGAGTCCTGGAGTCCATGTTGAACCTCCTTAGCCTGCGGAGGAAGAAGAGCCGCTGTTGAGCTCTTTGGGTGGTGGTGTTAGTGTAAGGAGTCCATGTCAGGTCCTCAGTGAAGAGTCCATGTCAGGTCCTCAGTGATGAGTCCATGTCAGGTCCTCAGTGATGAGTCCATGTCAGGTCCTCAGTGAAGAGTCCATGTCAGGTCCTCAGTGAAGAGTCCATGTCAGGTCCTCAGTGATGAGTCCATGTCAGGTCCTCAGTGATGAGTCCATGTCAGGTCCTCAGTGATGAGTCCATGTCAGGTCCTCAGTGATGAGTCCATGTCAGGTCCTCAGTGATGAGTCCATGTCAGGTCCTCAGTGATGAGTCCATGTCAGGTCCTCAGTGAACAGTCCATGTCAGGTCCTCAGTGAAGAGTCCATGTCAGGTCCTCAGTGAAGAGTCCATGTCAGGTCCTCAGTGATGAGTCCATGTCATGTCCTCAGTGATGTGGACCCCGAGGAACCTGAAGCTGCTGACTCTCTCCACCGTAGTCCCATTGATGGCGATGGGGGCGTGTCCCTCTCTCTGCTGCTTCCTGTAATCCACAATCAGCTCCTTGGTTTTGCTGACGTTGAGATGGAGGTTGATATCCTGGCACCAAGATGTCAGGTTTTCAACCTCCTCTCTGTACGCCGTCTCGTCGCCGTCGGTGATCTGGCCGATGACAGTCATGTCGTCAGCCAACTTCACGATGGTGTTGGAGCTGTGTGTGGCCACGCAGTCGTGAGTGAACAGGGAGTAGAGGAGAGGGCTGAGCACGCAGCCTTGAGGGGCTCCGGTGTTGAGGATCAGGGTGGAGGATGTGATGTTTCCCACCCGCACTGCCTGGGGTCTGCCCGTCAGGAAGTTCAGGATCCAGTCACAGAGGGCGCTGTTCAGCCCGAGGTCTCTGAGCTTGATAACCAGCTTGGAGGGCACAATGGTGTTGAATGCTGAACTGTAATCAATGAACAGCATTCTCACATATGTGTTCCTCTGGTCCAGGTGTGAGAGGGCAGTGTGGAGGGGGGGGCTATGGCGTCGTCTGTGGACCTGTTTGCTCTGTAGGCAAACTGCAGGCGGTCCAGAGAGTCAGGGAGGGAGGAGGTGATGAAGGTTTTGACTAACCGCTCAAAGCACTTCATGATGATGGAGGTGAGTGCTACTGGGCTGGTGGTTTTTGTTGGTGATTTTTGTTTTTTTGGGGACAGGAACGATGGTGGAGTGTTTGAAGCATGTGGGGACTACAGACTGCAGCAGGGACCTGTTGAAGATGCCTGTGAACACCTCTGCCAGCTGATCTGCACTCACCCTGAGAACACGGCCAGGGATGCCATCAGGTCCAGGAGCCTGTGTGGGTTAACCCTTTTAAAGGATCTGCACACATCTGCCCTGTTTAAAACAGAGATAGAATGCACTTCTACACAAAGACAGATTTAACATCATCAAGATCCTGCCATTTCGATACTTATTAAAAAAGAATGCAGTCGGTTTGAGGATAAGGTTTTAACAAAAGGAAGTGGCCCTTTTTTAAATTACAAATGATATGTATTGTCTTTCGTAGGGTAGATGGTCACATAGTTTAGAACTTACTGTTACGCAACAGGGTTTGCACTGAAATGTGTTTTAGCTGTCGGGAGTTCATTCAGTGAAGGAGCGTTCTCATACTGTTAGCTGTGGACTGCAGGTACTGTAAGAATCACACACATGTATTCATTAGTTTATCTTATTGACTGACCACGCTTTGACCATTCTGTCTGGACTGTTTATATTTATTATATTTTGATGCTAATACTTTTCTACTTTTACTTGAGTAACATTAATGCAGGACTTTTACTGTAACAGAGTATGCATACACTCTGGTACTTTTACTTTGACTTAAGTACAAGATCTGAGTACTTCTCCCACCTCTGGACAGTAGTTACATAAGCTTCAAAATCACAGGTTCGCTCCGGTACTTCTGAAAGTATCACTACACCCTGCATATAACAGAACGTCAAAGAAAACCAAGCCAATATCAAAAACTAAGATATGTCCTAATGAAAGCACAGCTTTAACCTTAGGGGCTTTTCACTCTCATATAAATATCAAACCCTTATACAACTTCTGAGAGCCTTTTCCAGGTTAAGGGTACCTTAGAGTAGACCAAGCAGACACCCTCAGAGATGAGCATAGTTATCCAGATTAGGGCTAAGTGTCAGAGAGACAAACCCCCAAAAAGAGTACGTTCTTTGTCTTAACGCAGCTAATATTTACTTTCCCACCTGCCTACCTCTATTTCTATCTAAACCGCAATCTTTCCCTATGTTGTTAGTTATATAAAGAAATGATATTCAAACATAATACAACATTCAAGAAATGCAAACTATAACTACTTACAAGAATCCCCTTGAAATACTGTACCTTCAAAACCATTAAAAAACTTGCATGAAAATGTGTGTTCTGTATTTACTAAGTGGGAAGAGTGAGACCAGATAAGAAAGTTCCCCATGATCAAGCTTGAGTTCCTGTTTCTTGATAAACAATGACTCGTGATCTTTATGTGTAAAAAGTACATTGTTAGCAATAACAACATGAAGCTTGTTGTAGACTCTCAGCTCGTTAACAAGACCTACTGTGTGACTCTAACTTAATGTTTGAGTCTGTATCAATTATACATTTGATTTGGAACAGCTTTCAGAACAACATCTCATTTTCTGTTAATGGTTGGCATGAAAGTTGTGATCTTTATTTACTAAGTAGGAAGGGCAGGGGGTTTTCGGTTCTTCTTCTTCTGAGGAAAAATAATATTTGCAGAATGCTTAGGGTGACGATCTCATGCCATGTTTAGTTTTGTAAATGTAGACAAGGCTGTGTCCTTAGTTGAAAGTAGTATCACTTTTGGACAAGGCAGTGCGCACCGCTTGTCATGTGACGATGAACAACCAATCATAGCCTGCTCTCCTGTCTTCAGTAAACACCTGTCTCCGGTATGAGAAGCATGTTGTATTACTGTAGAGTCAACGATAGCCAGAGTTTAGGATCTGTTTCCTCTTATTGGACATTGTGAGAGCTCTGCTGCTACAGAGACAGAATGCACTTCTACACAAAGACAGATTTAACATCATCAAGATCCTGCCATTTCAATACTTATTAAAAAATAATGCAGTCGGTTTGAGGATAAGGTTTTAACAAAAGGAAGTGGTCTTTTTTTAAATGACAAATGATATGTATTGTCTTTCGTAGGGTAGATGGTCACATAGTTTAGAACTTACTGTTACGCAACAGGGTTTGCACTGAAATGTGTTTTAGCTGTCGGGAGTTCATTCAGTGAAGGAGCGTTCTCATACTGTTAGCTGTGGACTGCAGGTACTGTAAGAATCACACACATGTATTCATTAGTTTATCTTATTGACTGACCACGCTTTGACCATTCTGTCTGGACTGTTTATATTTATTTATATTTTGATGCTAATACTTTTCTACTTTTACTTGAGTAACATTAATGCAGGACTTTTACTGTAACAGAGTATGCATACACTCTGGTACTTTTACTTTTACTTAAGTACAAGATCTGAGTACTTCTCCCACCTCTGGACAGTAGTTACATAAGCTTCAAAATCACAGGATCGCTCCGGTACTTCTGAAAGTATCACTACACCCTGCATATAACAGAACATCAAAGAAAAGCAAGCCAATATCAAAAACTAAGATATGTCCTAATGAAAGTACAGCTTTAACCTTAGGGGCTTTTCACTCTCATATAAATATCAAACCCTTATGCAACTTCTGAGAGCCTTTTCCAGGTTAAGGGTACCTTAGAGTAGACCAAGCAGACACCCTCATAGATGAGCATAGTTATCCAGATTAGAGTACGTTCTTTGTCTTAACGCAGCTAATATTTACTTTCCCACCTGCCTACCTCTATTTCTATCTAAACCGCAATCTTTCCCTATGTTGTTAGTTATATAAAGAAATGATATTCAAACATAATACAACATTCAAGAAATGCAAACTATAACTACTTACAAGAATCCCCTTGAAATACTATACCTTCAAAACCATTAAAAAACTTGCATGAAAATGTGTGTTCTGTATTTACTAAGTGGGAAGAGTGAGACCAGATAAGAAAGTTCCCCATGATCAAGCTTGAGTTCCTGTTTCTTGATAAACAATGACTCGTGATCTTTATGTGTAAAAAGTACATTGTTAGCAATAACAACATGAAGCTTGTTGTAGACTCTCAGCTCGTTAACAAGACCTACTGTGTGACTCTAACTTAATGTTTGAGTCTGTATCAATTATACATTTGATTTGGAACAGCTTTCAGAACAACATCTCATTTTCTGTTAATGGTTGGCATGAAAGTTGTGATCTTTATTTACTAAGTAGGAAGGGCAGGGGGTTTTCGGTTCTTCTTCTTCTGAGGAAAAATAATATTTGCAGAATGCTTAGGGTGACGATCACATGCCATGTTTAGTTTTGTCAATGTAGACAAGGCTGTGTCCTTAGTTGAAAGTAGTATCACTTTTGGACAAGGCAGTGCGCACCGCTTGTCATGTGATGATGAACAACCAATCATAGCCTACTCTCCTGTCTTCAGTAAACACCTGTCTCTGGTATGAGAAGCATGTTGTATTACTGTAGAGTCAACGATAGCCAGAGTTTAGGATCTGTTTCCTCTTATTGGACATTGTGAGAGCTCTGCTGCTACAGAGACAGAATGCACTTCTACACAAAGACAGATTTAACATCAGCAAGATACTGTCATTTCAATACTTATTAAAAAAAGAATGCAGTCGGTTTGAGGATAAGGTTTTAACAAAAGGAAGTGGTCTTTTTTTAAATGACAAATGATATGTATTGTCTTTCGTAGGGTAGATGGTCACATAGTTTAGAACTTACTGTTACGCAACAGGGTTTGCACTGAAATGTGTTTTAGCTGTAGTGAGTTCATTCAGTGAAGGAGCGTTCTCATACTGTTAGCTGTGGACAGCAGGTACTGTAAGAATCACACACATGTATTCATTAGTTTATCTTATTGACTGACCACGCTTTGCTCATTCTGTCTGGACTGTTTATATTTATTTATATTTTGATGCTAATACTTTTCTACTTTTACTTGAGTAACTTTAATGCAGGACTTTTACTGTAACAGAGTATGCATACACTCTGGTACTTTTACTTTGACTTAAGTACAAGATCTGAGTACTTCTCCTACCTCTGGACAGTAGTTACATAAGCTTCAAAATCATAGGATCGCTCCGGTACTTCTGAAAGTATCACTACACCCTGCATATAACAGAACATCAGAGAAAACCAAACCAATATCAAAAACTAAGATATGTCCTAATGAAAGCACAGCTTTAACCTTAGGGGCTTTTCACTCTCATATAAATATCAAACCCGTATGCAACTTCTGAGAGCCTTTTCCAGGTTAAGGGTACCTTAGACCAGTGGTTCTCAAATGGGGGTACGCGGACCCCTAGGGGTACGTTGGAGTACTGCAGGGGTACGTGAGATTTATTTTATATTAATGAAAAAAACATCTTTAATGAATTTAAACAAACTGCTAATATTAGATGAACTACTTTATTCAAAGGTTTACAGAAACTCTGGATAATAAAATGGGAACAATAAACGGCTCTCTTTCCCTCTCCCTCTCCTGACAGCCCGTCAGTCTCGTGCAGCTCGCTGAACCTGTAATGAGTGACCCGACAGTAAAGAATACATATATGTATAACTAGTTTAGCTAGTTCCAGAGTAGATGAACTAGCTAAGTGTGTTAGGTCTAACTCTTAGTGTATGTTGCTCCACTCAACGGTCCGTCACAGCGGGGGAGCTGTGATCATGCAGAGCTGCATGTTCTCCGTCAGCAGCAGCTGATCTGATCTCTCTCTCGCGTCCGGTTAGACTTCACTCGCGTTTATGTCCAAATCTATCAGATCTAGCTAGTTCTAGTTAATGATATGACTGCCTGCTTTTCAAAGGACCTAAACAATAAGCGTTGCTTGGCAACGGCGTGTGCCCGCAAAGTATAGCGCAGCATTATGCATATGTTTATATGAGGGGTCAAAATCCCATGCTCATAAAATGCTCATATATTTGTTTCTCTTCATTCCCCATGCCCACAAATAAATAAATAAACCAATTTTAGGAAAAGTAAGGAAGTTTGAGCAGTGTGGGTTTTATATGAACAGTTTCACATATTTTAAAACACTAAGTGTAATAACTGCAGTTTGCCTCCCTGTCAGAATGACAAAGATCCTCAATGAAGCACGAGCCCATGTTTCACTACATTGTACAACTTATTAAAAAGATCAGTTCAATGCAACTAATGTCATCTCAGTGTTATTGCATGATGTTAAAATTGGTTTGCCATGAATTTAGTGATGGATTGTAAACATTTGAAATGTAGCATTTAAGTGTTTCTCAGTTAATGTTGTTGTTTTAATAAATCGGACACTGATGGTGCAGCGCTGTGCTGTACCTTTTTATAGGCATTTTGTCCCTAACAAATAGTTTTTGCGCTGATCAGGGGGTACTTGGCTGCATTTTTTTTTCAAAGGGGGTACATTATTGAAAAAAGTTTGAGAACCACTGCCTTAGACCAAGCAGACACCCTCAGAGATGAGCATAGTTATCCAGATTAGGGCTAAGTGTCAGAGAGACAAACCCCCAAAAAGAGTATGTTCTTTGTCTTAACGCAGCTAATATTTACTTTCCCACCTGCCTACCTCTATTTCTATCGAAACCGCAATCTTTCCCTATGTTGTTATTGTTACGGAAACTTCAGAGCGGCGCAGGAAAGATGGAGACTTGAATCGTTGTTTAATCAAACACCCTGAGGTTTATTGAAAATTCACAGATAACGGCCGGAGAGCTTCACGCAGCCCATTCACACTACAACATGTAAGCAGACCACGAGCAACTCTGAAGACAAAAGAATCAGGGATCTGTTTATATTCTGAAAGGGACGGACTATGGCAAGCCCGCCTAATCAATGCCAGACACAGGAACAACGGCCCCTCTGTGTCTGCAATATTTATTCTCCACAGGAAGAAAGATGACCCTTTGACCTGTTACCCAGTTCAAGTTGCAGCAAGGGGATATTGCAACTTAATGAGAAGCATATGTTTGTAATTTTGACAGGTTCTCAGGAACGCTGAGAAACTCAATATACCAAGTGATCAGATTAAAATATTCTCTGACAGTTCCATTCTTTTTATCAATCTATTGATAACCAATTAACATTAGTCTAAGAATATTTCAGTCACTACTTAAATCAATAAGCGTCTTCAGAGTTGTGTGGGCCCACATACATCAATTACATCAAAAGTAGAACAAGATTGAAAACATTTCAATCACAATGATTGAACACAGTCAATCATAATAGAAAAATCATCTTTCCTCAGTGTTTGGCATCATTTGTCAAAAGCACAATAATAAACACACATGAAATACAAGAATATAATAGCAAAATATATGTTTCAAAAATAAGATCTTTTATCATTTATCACTCAGTTAATCTCATTCATCAAACACAAATTCTAAATCAGCTTACATCTCAAAGATTCACTTCAAGGCAATTACTTATTAAAACACAATTAGAATTTAGGATTATATGAAATCCAATTGAGGTATAAAATCAGAATCATGAGAGATCCAGCTAAAATTCACAGTTAAGGTATAAATTCACAGTGATGAATAGATCAATCTGTAACCTAGAAAGTTGCAGTGTCCTCAATCTTTAACATTACTTTACGTTTACTTCATTACGCTTTATTCAAGAGTAAGGCACTTAGTATTACATATATTTCATTCAAATACATTTGTTCAAAATCTGAAAAGGAAAAGTCAGACATTTATTATAACAACCTGAAAAGAGAAAAATCAAAACATCTGTTCTTTATTTTGAGTTTCAACTGTAATCATTTTATCAATCGCTGAATGGGGGTACCCATTGGGCAGAAACCGCGATGGAGACCCATGGATCTGGAAGCTCGGTGTCGTACATTAACATTGTGTCACCTACAGTTGAATATCCCACCAGCCTCTGTGGGGCTTGGAGGGCGGTCTTGGCAACCCTGCGTATGGCTAATTTAACTACAGTTATCAAACAGATCACTAGGATTAGCACAACCAAGATAAACACTGAAACAGTAACAACAAATGTAACCAACCCCGCTCCCCAGGATCCAATGGTTCCACTTAAATCCCCCAATGTAAATCCATGAGTTTCATGCAATTCTTTTATTCCCCTAGCAGTATCATGCGCCATGTCCATTACTTCCGGTGTAGCGTCAGAGATGAAAGAACAACACTCAGACCCAATTACCTTACATGTGCCCCCCTGAGCAGCTAGGAGAAGATCCAGCGCCATACGATTCTGTAGTGCTACTGTCCTTACTTCCTGCAATTCTTTGTGTTCAGCTAACATCGCTGTGTTAGATACATTTAGATGGTGTTCCACTACGTTGGACAGTGCCACTATTTCCTGCTGAGTAACATAAATACCGTACCAAGGCAAAAATAGGCTAGCTATCTGTTGTCCTTGTGTAATGGACCTGATGTTCCTGTGTAGAGAGGGAAGTATCGCTGCAATCTCATTAGCCTCTACTTTACGGATTAAAGGGATTAGGTAGGCTAGATAACAGGTGCCATCAAAAATGTCATATGGCACACAGCCATAGGCCCGGTCGCCGCAAACTAAGTACACTCTCTGTGGGAGGGGAATTCTGGCTAATTTTACCCTCACTATGGTATTACAGTTGCTGTGTCCCACATCTGGAGAGGTGTGAGATCCTGCTTCATTCTGGAAACAGATGGACACATTTTTCCACTCATGCACTACAACTGGGGGAACATATACTGAACAATCACGTGTAGGGGGCTTGCCTAAGGGTATTGGCTGCGTACAGTCATGTATTTTAACTTTAATGGAGTCCACTGTTTTGGAGCCAAACCAGGGCACAACTGTTACCATAGCTTCAACCAACAAAGATGGGGTGTGCGATTGCATTGTACATGTTGGACTCGTAGAATTAGCTGAGCAATTAGTCTGGACTAGAGCTAATTGGAATCTGTATTCAAAAGCTAGGTGGATGTATTTCTTGACATATATAAGTCTTAGCATCATTAATCGTTTGAAACCATCTGGCAGGTAATCTTTATTTACTGTATCAACAATGAGAGAGACTAAGCCCTCGTACTGTAAATGTTGCTCAGAGTCTATGGGGTAGGAAGGAGTGTAACAATCATCTGCCTCATCGCTAATTCGGGATGCTATATCATTCCAGCTCACTAGACCGTAGTCAGCTTTCGTGAAAGGAATTGGGCTAAACATTGGAGAATGCATGGATTCTGGCATATTTTGGCACAGCCAACAGTTGCTAACATTGCGTTCATGCGCGTAGTCTAACATTAAACTTACTGCAGAATTAGTTTTAGTTCGTTTAGAAGGAGTGATTAAGGCCTTTTTTGAAGAATCTACATCACCTCCTGATTGTTTAAGTGGAGTGGATAGAACATTTGTTTCACTATTTGGTGCAGTAAATGTGCATGCAGTGACACCTGGATTGGGAACCTGGTAATCTGGTTTCCTCATTGTACATTTTACCTCATCCCTTATCAGTGTCTGTAACTGTTCTATAGTGCTACACCACAGTTCTGGGGGCATATTGTCAATTGTGTTGAGAGCTATTCTTACCACCTCTGACGAGACCCTGAACCAATGGTACTGGTTCTTTGGATACATCTCCCACGTCGAGTAAACTAAGGACACAGGAAACACAATAATACAGTTAGATGAGTCACATATTGAAGTTGGACAGTTAAAAGAAATAGTCTCTGATTTATGTCCAGGGAGGGAGACAATCCTCCTTATTCTTTCTCCTTTTCTCTCTCTTTGTGTCTCTCGCACCATACTGAATGTCTGTGTGGTGATCTGATACAACCTGTCCTTGTCGCTAGGCACTGATTTGCCCGTTGGTGTTGTTTTTCCCTCAGGGTCTGGACCCTGAGTAGTCAAGTCGTCTACGCTCTTAGATAAGAGCACCTTATTTTCTCCCTCAGAGGGGCGAGAGCCCTCGCCTCCTGTCGTTGGGATTTTCACAGCTTCATCTAGCAGGGCGTCCTTGGCCAGGTACAATAGACCCAGAATGACGATGATGATGACTGCCTTCACACGCCAGCATCCGGTAGAGGAGAGAGACGACATCTGGAAGCGTGAATCCACTCAGCTCTACCTTGTACTCTCAGGGCTGTTATGGTCACTATTAACACCGGGAAAGGACCTTTCCACCTGGGAGACAAAGCATCTTTTTCAAGAGATTTTTTTAGTACATCATCACCAATCTGAAAAGGGTGGGTGGGCTCCTCTCCAGGCTGAGGGAGCCTGTCAGCCACCTGCCTGTGAAACTTTCTCAACATGTCAGTTAGATATTTGACATAGTTAGTCATGTAATCATCTGTCCACAAAAGAGTGAGTTTGTGGGGTGTTACTGGGGGGCTAGATCCTGTGAACATTACCCTTCTCATCAATACTTTGTGTGGGCTAAGCCCTGTCGTTGCATTTGGTGAGCTTCGGATGGAGCACAGAACTAGCGGCAGCGCGTCTACCCATTTTATTCCTGTGGTCAACATTGTTTTAGTGAGTTTCTCCTTTATAGTCAAGTTCATTCTCTCAACCTGGCCTGAGCTCTGTGGGTGATGGGGAACATGCAATTGCCATTTGAACCCTAACACTGTAGCTAGACTCTGGGTTATCTTAGAAATGAATGCTGGACCTCTGTCACTGTTAATCCCTGCTGGAACACCAAATCTAGGGATAACATCTTTGAGAAGACACTTTACAACTGTTCTAGCGTCTTCTTTTCTGGTAGGGTAGGCCTCTACCCATTTGGAGAACTGGCACACTATTACCAAAAGATATTTGAATCCTTGGCATGGTGGCATATGCGAAAAGTCAATTTGCATATTTACAAAGGGCCCCGAGGGGGGCGGTAAGTGTTCATGCTGAACTGGACCACTTCTTCTTCTTGTCTGCTGGCATATCATGCATCTATCTACAAGGGTCTGTGTAGCTAGTGTAATACCTGGAGCAAACCATTGTGACTTTATAATCCCATTCATCCCTCCTTTTCCTACATGTGATTTGCCATGTGCAACATGTGCCAAAACATGGAGGAACGAACGGGGACAAACCATCCGTCCGTCTGGGTGGAGCCACAAGCTGGACTCAGCGTCAAGTGTACAACCTCGTCTTAGCCATAAATCTTTCTCCCTAACATCAGCGCGGGCTTGCATGTCCGCGACATCATTAAAGGAAGGCAAACAAATGGGTTCTGCGGGTTGTGTCGAGGGGCATTGGAGCACCATAGAGAAGCAGGAAACTGCTGCTTGTTTAGCCGCGGTGTCGGCTAACGCATTTCCACTCGAAATAGGATCATCAGAATTTGTGTGAGCAGCACATTTAACCACTGCTAGCTGTGCAGGGAGCAGGATAGCGTCTAATAGCTCAGCTACTAACGCATGATGTTGAATATGCTTACCAGCCGATGTTAAGAAACCGCGCATTTTCCACAACACACCAAAATCATGGCACACACCAAATGCATACCTGGAGTCTGTGAAAATGGTTGCAACTTTGCCTTCAGCCAAAATACACGCCCTAAGCAGAGCATGCAACTCTGCAGCCTGAGCCGACGTGCCATTTGGCAAGGCCCGGCTTTCTAAGACTTCCCAGTCGTTCACAACAGCATAGCCTGCTAAATGTACTGTGTCAGACGGCCTGCTCGCAGACCCGTCTGTGTATAGAATCATATCTGAATTAGGGATAGGAGTTTGCAACATATCAGCTCTGGGGGAAGAAGACATGTCAATCGTTGTGACGCAGTCATGTGTTATTTAAAAATCTGGAATTGGCACCAGCGTAGCTGGGTTTAGGGGGGGGAGCGTTTAAGAGTGATGTGTGGGCTTGAAAGAATTACCGCTTCATAACCAAATCGCCTTGCTGCTGTCATATGCTGAGTAGCAGAGGTGTTCAGAATATGCAAAACTGCATGTGGGACATGTACTACACAGTCACTGGCCAGTACAATGGGAGAGGATTGCTTGATAACTATTGCAACTGCGGCCACTGCTCGCAGGCATGAAGTCATACCAAGTACCACAGGGGAAAGTCGAGACGAATAGTATGCCACAGGCCGAAAATTAGAGCCATGCTTCTGCACCAAAATGCCTGTTGCAAAGCCCCCCTTTTCATGGACGTGTAGATGAAAAGGTTGATGGTAATCAGGGAGCCCCAGGGCCGGAGCTGATGTGAGGGCCTGCTTTAAGTCCTGAAAAGCTGTGTGCATGTCCTCAGACCATTGAACAATGTTAGGGGCGGGCTGCAGAGTGGCAGCACGCAGGACGGAGTCCATAGCAGCGTACTCGTATATCCAATGTCTGCAGTAGTTTGCCATGCCCAAGAAGGAAAGCATCTCCTTCTTTGTGCGAGGTGGTGGCACTTTGTTCAAAAGGCAGATTCTCGCAGGTGAGAGGAGGCGGTGTCCATCTCTCAGAATGTGACCCAAATACGTGACCTCAGTCTGGCAGTATTGCAACTTGGCCAGGGATGCTCTGTGTCCGCATTCAGAAAGTCTTTTCATGAGCAGAATGGAGTCGATGCGACAGGCGTCTTTGTTAGGTGACGCAATCAACAGGTCATCAGCATACTGAAGGAGGGTGCTACCCCCTGTAAGGACCAAAGTGTCCAGGTCTCTTTTAACAGCTGCTGCGTACACAGTAGGTGATTCAACAAACCCCTGTGGGAGGCGCGTGTATGTGATTTGTTTACCTCTGAATGTAAATGCAAACAGATACCGGCTTTCTGGATGCAAAGGAATAGAGAAGAATGCTGAACAAAGATCAATGACTGTGTAATATGTGGAGTCTGGAGGCAAAGAAGCAAGGATTGAATTGGTGTCCGGCGCAATGGGTGCTGTTGGAATGACAATGGCATTAATAGCCTGCAAATCTTGGACAAAACGCCACTCATCAAGGCGATTGTGCTTAGGTATGGGTAGAATTGGAGTATTACACGGACTGGTCGTGTAGATTAATACGCCCTGATCGAGCAGAGATTGGATGACTCCTTCAATTCCCATAATAGCTCTATGGGGTAAATTGTACTGTCTGATAGCTGGCAATCTGGCATTGGCTTTAAGTGTCACTCTGTGTGGTGGAGCGGAACTTACAAATCCAACATGATTCTTGTGTTTGGCCCATAATGTGGCTGGAACTTCCCAAAAATCTGAAGGGGGTCCATATTCTGTGAGAGGAGGTGGTTGTAAGTGAAGGAATGTGCTTTGGGGGAGAGAAATGGGCTCAGAGAGACGCAGCATGTAATGCTCCTCTCCGAGGTTAATTAGATTAGGTGTGTATGTGTGAGAGAGAGAGGCTGTTACAGCTCCTAGCCGAGAAAGGCAGTGGGCTGCCATAGCCCCCACCTCCTTAGGACTACTTCCTGGAGTGACAGCTAGTATGACATGAGGCATCGTTTTCACAACATGAAATGCCTGCTGTGGGGGTGTGAGCCTTATAGGCAATGCGCACCCTTGGGGTCCAAGTAACAAAAACTGCTCGCATTCCAACTGATCTGAGCTGTTGCAAAAACCTCTAACTGAAAGCGCATCGTCATCTGATGGGTTAAAAGCAGCTGTGCAGTGACAATTCAACACAGGCCGCATAAGAGACATTAAGGAAGCACACACAGGGGAAATGCTAGCAATTTTCTGAATCCCTGTTGTGGAGAAAACAGAAATCATGTTGAAATCTGGAAATGACCAACAATAAAGGTTGTCTTGAGATGATTGAATGAATTGGACAGCTTGATAGACTTTGCCGTCAGGAATAGTCAAAAACAATCCATCCGGAGTGCAATGTATTGTTGCCTGTAACTTACAAAGTAAGTCTCTGCCCATTAAATTAATAGGACTTCCATCTGAAATAATGAAAGAGTGTTTCACATTTGATCCATCTATAGAAATATTGGTATTCTGTGAAATGGGCTCAGACATAGCAATGCCAGAAACGCCCATTGTTGTAACAAAGTCATTAGTTTCTTCACAAACTTTCTCCTGAGTACTATTGCAGACAATGTGGCTCCGCTGTCAATCAAAAATATCTACAGCCATGCCACTAAAATCAACGGGCATAATCGGATCTTCACGCGGGTTATTGGAAAGGCGGATTGTTGCTGCTTGAATGGGGAAAGGCTAGCAATTTGATCCTATTTCTCCACGGTACCCCTATCTTCTATTAAATCCACTTTGCTGACCGTTTTGCCCATGTTGAGCCTGTCTGTCATAATGTGGAGGCGGCAATAATGCGAGATGCCTTGGGGGCTGGGGGAGAGCAGGCAAAGATTGTGTGTGCTGCTGCGCACACCCCATCTCTTTTCGCATTGACCCGCCCAGTGATCCGTTGCACCGCAAACATGACATGGCATCAACTTTTTGGAATTATTTTTCTGCTGCTGTCTGCTCTTGTTTTGATAATCCTGTGATCTTCCCTGACTTTGATATTGCTGTGTGCGGTTTTGTCCCTGAAACTGCTGGGAGTTATCCGCACCCTGATAAGCCTGTGTATTTGTAGGCAGTTGTTGCAGCAGCTGGGCAGTTCTGGGGGTCAGAAATATCTGGCTCCGATGTAGGGCACGCATTGTGGCTATCGTGAGTTTCCAGGTTTTAACTTGCCAGTCAGGAGTCGCCATCATGTAGGCTTGAGCTGTCTCTGGGATTAAATTATGCAATAAACTCTGTATAGCGAACAAATCCTTGCCCTCCCTTTTAATGCCAGCATTATTGTCCCACACTGTCATGAAACGCTGGATAAATTCTGGGACAGTTTCTGTTGGGCTCTGTACGCAAGCCGTCACTTGGGAAAAATCTGTGTGAGTTTTAGTGCATGCTCTAATAGCCAAAGCAGCCACGTTTTCAATCCACGTGTCGCGCGTCTGTGTCGGAGGCCAATCCCCTGCAGGCGTACATTCAGGAAATTTAAACTCGTCTCTGCACGTGGGCCAATCTGCCTTGTATGTTAGAATTATCAACTGTTTAACATCATGAACCAAACAGTTATAAACTGAGCAGACATTAGTCAACCACGACAGATACTCATCTGGGCTTTTAGTGGGACTGGGAGCGTGATTAGTGACATCAATGATCTCAGCGGGTGTCCAAGGCTTAAAAACTGGAATCTCTCCTATCAGAATTTTCGGGGCTGTCACAGTTTCAGCAGAATTATTATTCTGAGATGTTTGCATTCCCGTGACTATTTTACGGTGGACAGCCCTTTCGTTCGGCGTCCCTGGGTGATCGTGTAAATGGAGTGGCGGAGGAGAAAGAGTGGGGGCTCTTAATGGGCTGCCGTCTGAAAAATTCCCTTCATCCACCTCCACTACTTGTTCCTCTTGTCCCAAATCTATTTCTCTATATTGTCTTGGCTGATATTTCGACTTATTTTCATTTATGATAGCCGCAGCTGTAATTAACAGATCATCATCGGAGTTTCTCGCAACATGATTTGAGAGTTCTGTCGTGGGGATCATTTTTGTACAGAGAGACACAGCCTGCTCTTTTTCCAGCAGGCCATTGTCTGTTAAAATGCAAATGAGCTGAGATGGTGTGGTAGACTTTCCCTGTCTTTTCAACCAATCATACATTACGGACTTAGCAATGGCTGTAACATCCTTTCCGTGTCTTTCCTTAATTCTGGACATGTTCTCTGATTTAACATCAAAAGCAGCCTCTAGGCTAAGCAAATGACAATTCGCCGCACATTTAGAAACTCTATCGATCAACGCTTTGAGCTCAAAAGAGCCTTGCTCGGTGCCAACTGATTTTTCATTTTTCCGCTCATCATATCCTCTTTTCTCTGCAATAGACATCCAAGCTTTAACACATTCTTTCATATATGTTATATCCCAGGAGCAATTCGCCTCATTTTCAACCAGTTTAAATGCCTGCCACAACACGGCCATGTCAAAAGTACCGGTTAAAGGCCAATCAAATTCAATCTTCCCTTTCTGATTATTCTGTTGTGAGTGTTCATAAAGTAACGAGGTAAACGGCATAACTTTAGACCAATCCAAGGTTCTTCCGACAATTCCAGACGGCATATTAGGGGAAAACATTTGACTGTAGTGGCTGTCTGTAATTGGATTTTTAGAAGGTGTCTTGGTGCGTGCATTCGCTGTCCTCTTACCAACTGACTCGTTTGTGGAGACAGTATTACCCATGTTTAACGGTTAGTACAATAAAACAAATACTGCAATTAGACGAACAAACATGAACTCGCAACAAGCCCCAGGTGACTGCAAAAACTCATCCAGCTTAATTTAATCCGAATTAGGGAGATTCCAGCGGGTAGGGAAATATCTGTTTAATATGAGTGCCTTCTGCCCATATATACTTGTACAAGTGCTAAGAACGGAATCTGTTGAAGAGCAATAACTAATTTATTCTCAATCAACAACCACTATGCCAATTTAGTGGTGCTTTTGCCCCCCCCCCGAACCGGAGAGCAAAGACTTTTTATTTTATTTACCCTGTCTTCCAACAACAGCCAAATTCAACAACTCATCTGTTATGAAACACAGCTCTATGTCACATATTCCCGCATACCACCCTTTCATTTATAAAAGAATAAGAATATTGTGTCATTCCGTGCTTCACCGTCTCTGTGCCTGCAGCCCCGCAGGGGGGAAAAGTGAAATCACACACACACTTTCAGCTCTGCAGGCAGATCCGAGGGGATGCCTGCTGTTAAATTAACCAGTTAACCGCTGAAATCTCCAGAATTTGGCGATCTGTTTCAATACAGATGTATGACATTTTTTCTAATGCAGAAATCCACTTTACTGATGCTCTCTTTAAGGTCTCTCCGAATGTTTGCTGTGTGTAATTGTCTGGTAATTTAATTCCAAGAAGCACACACAGAGGAAATCAGTCAAAATCGATATTCCTAGGTTATTATTACCCCCAAATATTCTTATTGTTTTTACATGAGCTGTGTTTGCTCTGAAGGCACACGCCCCAGCAGCATTCACAGGGAAAATCGGCCAGAACAAAAGTTCCCAGACACCGTTTTTTCCAGGTTATTATTAAACCCTCAAATGTAAAATAGTAGAGAAACCAAAAAAAAAATGCAGCCGCTCAGTTTCACAGGTAATTTTATGATACCGTCAATCACAGATTCTGGTAAGGCAATGTCCAAATATAGATTTGAAATTACACTTACCAGTTCTGAAGATCTTTTGGTATGCTGTTCGTGACACCAATTTGTGATGGAAACTTCGGAGCAGTAATGCAGAAAGGATGGAAACTGGAATCAGTTTAGTCAGACACTGGGATTTATTGAGAGTTTGAACGGCCGGAGAGTTCACAGGGTAAAGACACAACTATCTTCATGTAATACCCAGCCAACTCTGGAGAGACAAAGAGACACGTAGATCTGTATATCAGAGAGGAGGGTCTTAGAGAACTCCCCTTCCCCCTAATGATTACCAGACACAGGAACGAAAACACGTTTGTGTTACAACCTCACATCAGCCAAACTTCTCCCCCACAGGAAGGCAGAGGACCTCTTGACCTGTGTCCTGGCCAAGTTGCGAGCAAGAGCATATTGCGACTTAACAAAAAGCATATGTTTGTAATAGGACAGGTTCTCAGGAAAGTTGAGAAACTCAAGATACAATAGTGATCAGATTAAAATATTCCCTCACACTCCATAGAGAGGATCCTGACCTTCTACAGGTGCTCCATAGAGAGCATCCTGACCTTCTACAGGTGCACCATAGAGAGGATCCTGACCTTCTACAGGTGCTCCATAGAGAGGATCCTGACCTTCTACAGGTGCTCCATAGAGAGGATCCTGACCTTCTACAGGTGCTCCATAGAGAGCATCCTGACCTTCTACAGGTGCTCCATAGAGAGGATCCTGACCTTCTACAGGTGCTCCATAGAGAGGATCCTGACCTTCTACAGGTGCTCCATAGAGAGCATCCTGACTGGCTGCATCACGGCCTGGTACGGCAGCTGCACCGCCCTCAACCGTAACGGCCCGTCCACACAGCTCCTTTGGAAAAAGCTTGCCGGCGGGCATGTCTGAAGCTCGACCAACAACCAATCACATTAATTTCCCGCTCCTGACACACAAGCAGCGGTTTGATTGGCTAGAGCTTTTACTGGCATATGATTTGATTGGCTGACGCTTCCACCGAAAGCTTCAGAAGCTTCAAAAGTTGAACATTGCTCAACTTTTGAATTCTGAAAATCCTGGAAATCTTCGCTTTGCTTCCCCAGAATGCAGTTTGGCGAAAGGTGAGGCAAAGGGACGTCACCCCATTCAAAGTAAATGGGCAGAAGCGTTGGAAGATTTTTTTAACGCGACTATCTGGACGGGCCGTAAGGCTTTACAGAAGGTGGTGAAAACTGCACAGCACATCACCAGGACGGAGCTGCCATCCATGGAGGACCTTTACTCCCAGCGGCTCAGAATTCTCACTTGAACTTGGTCTGATCTCCTGGATCGTTGACTTCCTCAGCTGTAGAACTCAGCAGGTCAAAATAGGCATGGCACTTTCTGACACAATAACTACCTGGATAGGCTCACCCCAGGGATGTGTCTTATCCTCTCTTCTGTTCATTTTATACACCAACTCCTGCATCAGCACTTTTCCCAACAGGCACTTTATTAAGTATGCAGACGATACGGCCAGCCTCCTATTTGATGAGGAAGAGGAGCATGACCTGTCCTTGACTTCTTTATTAACTGGTGTGAGAAGTCAAACCTGCTTCTAAACACCTCAAAAACGAAGGAGATGGAAATAGATTTTAGAATAGCACAATCCCCCAACCCTACTCTTTTAAATAGCGAGCCCATTCAGTGTATCACTGAGTACAAGTATCTTGGTGTCGTGCTTGACCACAAGCTCAGATGAGATGTTTGGTCTGAGAAAGTAAATGCCAAGTCTCAACAAAGAATGTTCTTTTTACATAAATTGTCTTTTAATGTCGGCAAGATGTTTTATCATGCTTTTATTGAAAGTTTGCTCTCCTTCGGCGTCATATGCTGGTTCGGGAAAAAGCCACTGAGGCACAGAAAAAGTTACTCTTACTTCTTGTGTTGATAAAGACATTTATATTCTATTTTATTTTATTATTGGACATTTTTACTTGACACTTATTATATTGTATTTTAATTATACTTTCTTTATTTGTAATTTTAATCATGACCGTTGACCTGTGAGCTGTAGTAACCTTCTGCGGACACTAGAGGGCGGCAGAGCATCATAAAGAATCCACTGCAACAAACGACACTTTAATAAAACAATACAATTATTCAATTAATTGTTATTGCAGATGTTACTCTAACTACTTGTGGTAATAAAGACATTTTTATTCTATTTTACGTTATTATTGGACATTTTTACTTGACATTATTATATTATATTTTATTTATACTTACATTATTTGTAATTCTAATGACCTTTTACCTGTGAGCTGTAGTAACCTCCTGCAGACACTAGAGGGCGGCAGAGTGTCATTAAACATCCACTGCAACAAACGACACTTTCATAAAACAATACATGAAATTAGTTTCTATGATCATCATTTTGAAACAAGGGGTCATTTACTCAAAGTATATAATGAAACACAAGACACTGACCCTTAAGAACAACAAATAACACATTTAAGCCCATTATTATTTCAATTAATGATCATGAAAATTAAACTGTGTTCAATTGAAAAAAATACAAGTGTTATATTTATATTCATTATATCTTATCTGCACACAAATCCGCCTTTTTATTTATTCTTTTTTATTGCACACTCAAACTTCCTATATTTATTTAGATATTTTCTTTTTTATTAACTTTTAAAATGTAGCAACCGTCACAAAACCTAAACACCCAAAATAACGTTTTCTGATTCAAACTTAAACTTGCTTTAAGCGTCCGTACCGTTATTTTGACATCTGATGTTCTTCCCAAAAATCCAGAATCCATTCCCTTGTGGTTGAAAATGCTTTAATTCACCCATAACACCCACACATGATCAAATACAGAAGATACAGAAGAATAAGTCTGTAGTGCTGAACCACGAAGTCATGCAGCATCGGTCTCTTTCTAACTCTGCTGATCAGCTTTGTTATCAAGTGTTGAGCTGAGCACGTCTCTTCAGGGATGTAAAGATCGTTTACAATCAATAACTGCTGGAATTCATCATCCAGGAAATGCATTAAGGCAACGTCAACACCAACGAACCCAAGCAGTGAAACTCTTTCCCTAATCAAAGTCAATCCATTTGATAAGCTACTCATTCCCCACGTTTTCAATGAAAGTAAACTCAGCATTCCCTCTGATGTAACCCTCCTTATAACCCTATACAAAACTCCCTTCTACCCATCCTAACAGAGAGGTGCAGGAATGAGTCGTGAAACCCTGTCATGAGTCAGCATTTCATCACTTCCTGTCCCCTGGTCTGGAGGTCAATGGTTTTCTGAGTTTGTTTTTGGTAGTTAGCCTGTAATAAGTTATGTGGTTTTAACACAAGCTGAAGAGATTTTAACGCTTGTTCTACGTCATAAAATACGTCAGTTAATACCCCACTAGTGAATACAAAAAATGGCGGTTGCTAACAAGTGTCTGAATGAGACGGCTAAACGTCATCACGGCCACCGCCTTTAGCTTAGCGGTGGTGACGTGAAGTCATGTGACCGTGCTGTAAAGAATACGTCAGTTGAGCCCAATCATGGACATTTCTCGAGATGTTTCTTTGGAAAACTCTTTCCCTTTGTGTTTCTTTCTACATCCTTATCATAATAATTCTCTCTGCACATGTCAGTTAGTTCCTTTATAGCCTAACGTTAGCTTTGAACTTCAGAAATCATTAAGAGGTGTTTCCCTGCTGAACTAAACCTGTAAGTATCATAAACGTTTGTTTGCTATAGTCCAAAATCACATGGAGGAATCTCATTGGACCAGGGAGATGCTGCCTTCAGGGACCAACACAGAAATACATCATCCCTGCACCTCTCTCTCGATATCTCTAACACCCCCCCTCTCAGCTGCTGACCACCCGCCCCCCCCAGGTCTCGTGCTTGCTTCCTGGGTTCAGGTGAGTGATGGCCACCTCCACCGCCTGGACCTTCTCGTGTTTGGGGGGGATGGAGCAGATTCTGTAGCTCACCTCGTCGCCCTCCACCGGCACGTATTCCCCCTCGATGCTGCAGAGCAGAAAGAGATTAGGAAGAGGGTCACCACAATGTTTTAAACAGGTGGAAAATAAATGTTTTTATTGGTAGAATAACTTTATTCTGAGATCATTTTTCTAGTAAGTGTTTTTACAAAATGAACCTTGAGAAGTTCACGGTGCATTTGATGACGTCCATCTCTATAATGCAGTATAAACATACCTTTAGCTTGTTATTGTCCGATTACAGCGCTGTATAATTACATGTAGGTGTTTAAACACGTGTTTAAGTGTGTATTTAAGTGTGTGTGTGTTTATGTGTCAGTGTGTGTGTGTGTGCACTGCTGACGTGTTTTAGCTTTAGTCCTGTGGCTGCACAAAAGACAGTGTTGAAGGTCATTAGATATTCTGTCGTCCTCCTACACACTCTACTGTCTGTATTTTGTGTGTGTGTGTGTGTGTGTGTGTGTGTGTGTGTGTGTGTGGGGGGGGGGGGCTTTCCTGTACTCCCACACATACCCTGACATTGAGGTCACTAATGATAACACACACACACACCTCATCAGAGACAATGAGGAAAAGTCCACACACACATTAACCATAATACATATAATTATATTATATAAGCCGATGATAAGCACACGTGGACGGGCGTCATGGAAACATGTAGAGGTTATGAAGAACAGAAATGACTTTAAAAAATATAAATACATTGTGAAAAAACAACGTAAAACTTCTGAAAAGAATAGAACATGTAAGATAAAAGAATCCATATCTTTCTGATAACATTTCAAAGGAACGTGTGACTATGTGAAAAATGTACGAAATCAACCATACGATGATCTTATTGTGCTGCAGAATAAACTGACCACCAGTTTATAAAGAATACTGAAGACCCTCCTGTTTCTCTTCTGGAGTGGACCGGATGCAGCAGCACTTATTATGGTCTGGCTTGTTTGGAGTAAACATGTCAGCGCTCTCCTTAGTTTGAATCTCTCTGGTTCATCAGGGGTTTTTCTAGGAGAATATAGCATGAGGGTGCAAACGTCACTTCAGCCTAAATTACGGCCCCGCCCACTTTCCGACTGGCTGCGAGGGAGTGCAGTCGATCCCAGCCCGTGCAGTCAACATGTCGATGTATCCTTGGGCGAGATACTGAACGCTGAGTTGCTCCCGATGGCCAACGGTGTGTGAATGTTAGGTCCTAGAGTAACATGCACTGCTCTGTGTGAACGACATGTAAAGCGCTTTGAGGGGTCTTAAAGACTGGATAAAGCGCTTTATAAGTACAGTCCATTCACCATTTCCTGTG